>KZ808197.1:89947-106469 GCA_000696205.2 Oncopeltus fasciatus | reverse complement strand
TATATATATAATTATACTATTATTTTTAGTTATTTTTTCAAAGAACAACCGGATTTTTGAGAAATCTGCTTGAATTCAAGGTACAGAGAAATGGTCCATGTGTTGCAGGCCCTGCCCACACGATCCGTAGTAGGAACAGCTCCTCGTGGAGGAGACAAGTATAGATGACAAACGACCGGTCCTAGCTCAATCAAGCAGCGAGCACAATTCCACCGTCTTCCCCTGTCCCACTTCAGCATGGTGCCGCTCTGATTGTCTCTGATGGATGGTCGCCATCGCCCTTATGAGCCTCTTTATGCTGACGTCTACTGCTTCATGTAAATTTAACAATAACCATTGGAGGAGTGATAAATCGTTCCGAGTGCCCCTCAAGCCCTGCTGTAGGGTAACTCTTGAGTTCACGGATGGAAGTACGCTTACTAATATATACCATAATTTGTATGGGGTAAAGTTAAGTATCTATGTATGTATGCAACTGGTAAAAAAAAAAAATCAAATGACTAAATTCGAAAGAAATCCTTTAATAATACACTCTTCAATTTATTTTTATAATCACATCTCAAATTTGACATAATAAGCAACAACAAACCTTAATGTCAAATTTCAAATATAAATAAAAACATACCTTACTTGCATAGTCACGTAATAAAGGTAAAAATTCTACAGTCCTACTCAGTATCTTCACAAAAATAGTTAAAACGACACACTTGTATTTCAGTTCTAGTAATAGTCATTTACAAGGTTCAATTATAAGCTATATTTAGTGGGTTTAATGTTAATTGACACATAAATTAGAATAAATAAGTATATTGTATATTTAATAAAATTTATTAAACAAAATAATAATATCTCGCCTCGTTTTACAAATTTTTCAAAGATCAAAAATTTATTTATACATTATTCTTAGATAGTAGCTCAGAAGAAATTTGTTATTTGTAAGGGTTGAACCTCAATGTAATCGGCATCGAATTTCTTATCCGTTTCTTGATGTCAATATGACTTGCCCAGTACATTGATTACTTTTTTTTTAGTAATCTGCTCTCCCCGCACGCAAAATATTATTTAGAGTGCGTAGACTTACTCCCAGATTTTCCTCAAAATTAATTGATAAAATTAGTAATTAAAAAAACAAAACAAAACAGAAGTTCCATGGCAACGTTTGACCACGTAATAGTGACCTATTCCACTAAGGGTGGGATACAGGCGACGGATATAATAAG
Organism: Oncopeltus fasciatus; assembly: GCA_000696205.2. Taxonomy (NCBI): domain Eukaryota; kingdom Metazoa; phylum Arthropoda; class Insecta; order Hemiptera; family Lygaeidae; genus Oncopeltus; species Oncopeltus fasciatus. Next base: position 105,249 of record KZ808197.1, on the reverse strand, counting down.
GATTTCTCTTTGTATTATATTACAACCCAATCTCCAATTTTTAGTTCGATCCATTCTAAAGATTAGCATTGAATTTATCTTGCTTATAAAACAGCACAATTATATACCCCCTAATCAAAACCATGTTATATCGAAATCATTANATAATATTAATATATAATATTATTATATTATTTATAATAATAGAACATTCTGTAGCATTTCTTTAGTGGCACGATTGTGCTTACTGAAGAGAGGTTTAGGTCGAGTTCTGGTGAATGCAGAAAATTCCTGCCTCAAACAAGATGTCCCATTAATCAGGATGCTGAAATATCTCGACTGGAAAGGATATTCAATGCTCTTAATTTCGTGTCGCCAGATGACTAAAGATGACGAAGGATGGGACATGGGAGATAAGGGACATGAGGGAAAAAGGACTAACTGAAATGGAAGGGTTTGTGACTGCATAAAGTGTTGTTTGTAATATTAAAATAGAATAATTTAATGTTTTTTTTTCTAATCCTTTGGCTTTTCTATGCAGTTAAATGCTGATTGGAGAAAGATAAAAGTCAGAAAAAATAAAATTGAACCGAGTTTTGTTTATGAAATCGACTTAATTCGGCAGATTGTTGGGATTTCAAATTGGACTTGCCGAATGGGAAAACAAAACAAAGAAGAACAAAACATATACAGGATGGAATAAATAAACCGCAAGCGGAGTTAATTGGTTTTTCCTAGTGATAAATTAGTAGGAGGCATTCTTTATTATCCGATGAAATCCTCGGGCTGATCCGAATATAATGGTGCCGGTAGCGGGGAGTTGTTGGCCATCGCGTTTCATAAATCAGCAGCGTTGGAGCGTTGAGTGGGGCTGTGCTGGGTCGTGTCGAACGCGACAATCCGATCGCCCCCCCTTTGGTTTTTACCAGGGAGCCGACTATAAACATCCCCGACTGTCAGCTGAGGCTCCCTAATAGAGGTCCGTTAAATGCATCTGCAGTCATATGCAGCCGGGCTGCATTTGGTCCTGCTGCACTGGCAAATGGCCTTCGTTCAGCGAGGGGTGCCATCAGTACACGAAATTCGCTCTTGCATTGCATACTTTCCCGATTGGATTGTTCCATGGGATTGGTTATTTATGGGTAGAATAGTAGGGCCAAATAAGAATAAATTAATCTTGTATTTAAAGCCCTTTAAATCTTAAAAAAGGCAATTTAACATTTTAATATTGGTAATATTCAATAAAGTCGAATAATTATTATTATACAATACATATATGTTGTTCAGATGTTCACGTAGGCTTCGACGGTCGTCAGAAGTATTTACCGTTTCTTCTTCCGGGTTGGATCGTGTCAAATTGGTGTTATTTGCCGAGCTTTCGCCCATCATGTGATGGCTTCTTCAGGGCTGAAAAGAGAATGAGAGTTGTAAAAGAGAGATTTTTTAAAATCCAGGTGGTTTATAATTACCATGTTTTATACACCAGGTGGTGTATACAACTCTCATTCTCTTTTCAGCCCTGTAGAAGCCATCACACAAATAACACCAATTTGACACGGTCCAACCCGGAAGAAGAAACGGTAAATACATATATGAAATGTATGTAACATGGGCGTTATTTTTTCTCTTCGACTTGATAATCTTATTTCATCTGTAGAAGTATTACATTTTTAAAGCATAACAATTTTATAATTTGCAATACTCAAAAGCTAGGTAAAAAAAGAAAGGTTTTTCATCAAACACGAATGTTTGTGAGACAAACATCTAAGAATCCCAGATGTCGAAGTTAAAACAATTTAAAGTTGGATTCAATGAACTGCGTCTGATATCAGTGATTAGAATAGAGTATTAGCAGAGGATTGGTGGCCATCTTGAGATTGTGAGGCATTTAGAAAATCAATACAGGTCCATCCCAATCAACAATAGGGGTTACTATAATTTGTGGTACGTGTACTATTAACTAAGGAATAATGTTGTATTGGCAAATACAATTTACAGTAACAGTTACTATAGACTAAGAAACACAATAACCTATTCGATAGTCTATAGTAGTCCTTACTGCAGGAAAAAAGGTTTTATCTACCTGAAACTATATTTATTGAAACTATAATAAATTGATCGCAAATCCCTACAACAGTTTTCAAACCCATGACACGGATTATCTCAATTAATTGAGTCCTAAGACCTTATTACTAGTGCACTTTATCACAGTTTCTTATCTATTACTTTGGTATGACATTTGGCTCACCGTCATTTGCTCTATAATATTAGTAATAATCATAAATGCACAGATATAAATACTTAAACAAATACATATGTTTATTCCATAGAATCATTTCTTCATTGCTTTTAAAATGTAAACACTTTCCCTTAGAAAGAAACAAATTTTTATTTTACCTTAATATTAAATATTAATGTCATAATTACAATTAACTTTCCCTTATTTTACTTTCGTTTAACTTCGATAAACAAGAAATGTGAATAGTCAATCGAATATGGAAATGCCTTCTTATAATTGAGCTAAAAATATAAACTCACTTTCATAAAGCTTGGAATGTAAGAATTAAAAAGCAATATCAGGTTAAAGAACTTTACGTGACAAAGCCCAATATAACTTATACGCTCCAGTACAGATAAGTCCAAATATTTTGAAATTCCTTCAAAAGAAACAAAATGAATATACACACATAACATAAAAAAACAAAAATAACTGAAAGAAGTAAAGCCAGACTAATTAATTCTTTTCCTTATCCGGAGAGAATATAATCTCACACAGAAATTAAAAAAAACACATTCGGTCCACGCAACATATTTCCGAGCTCGAAAATTCCTTTCGCCTTTCTTACACAAACGAACATTTCATATCAGGGGAATACTTTGCTGTCCATTTATAGAGGCAAAGTCTCTCCCATGTGAACTTCTAGACAAGGAATCTAATCTGTACAGGACTAATTAATTAGTCTTCAGCTGGTGTGTTCGCCATGAGAGAGAATAAATTAAGGAGGAAAAATTACCTTAGCCTCGATTAATTAGTTTCACACTTGATCTATACGTGTACCGTAAGGAACTAATGCGAATAATTATAACAATAGTAATGAACTAACTTGCGTGACAAATCCACTACAAACATTTTTGTTGATTTCTTCCCTCTCTCGATTTGTAATAATAAAAAATAATATTAATATATAATATTATTATATTATTTATAATAATAGAACATTCTGTAGCATTTCTTTAGTGGCACGATTGTGCTTACTGAAGAGAGGTTTAGGTCGAGTTCTGGTGAATGCAGAAAATTCCTGCCTCAAACAAGATGTCCCATTAATCAGGATGCTGAAATATCTCGACTGGAAAGGATATTCAATGCTCTTAATTTCGTGTCGCCAGATGACTAAAGATGACGAAGGATGGGACATGGGAGATAAGGGACATGAGGGAAAAAGGACTAACTGAAATGGAAGGGTTTGTGACTGCCATGGAAGATCAAGTCCAAACCTCAAGTTTATACCCTAAATTTATGTCATAACGATGCTCCAGACTCTCACATACTGGCTCTACTATGGTTAGTCTACTATGTGGGACTGGTCCAACCCAAGGCTCTCTAGGATCCTGGAAGGTCAAGGAATAAAGCTTCACTGAGTCCACCCATTACTCATTGGCTTTGAACAGATAACAGCAAAACTGATATACTTCTCATACACTTGCAAACGGTCAAGCAGAAATTGATTTAGGGAGGTAACGGTCCATAATGACGTAAACCCCAAAAAATTTGGTAGTAATAGGAGCTGACTTTTGATCTAAAGATGTTATAGAATGCAGGAGGTATCCATCCATGACTCCATTACTAACGGATTTATTGGGAAGTATACAAAGATCATGCGGGCTCTCGTAGAGACACAAGTCTGTGTTGCTAGATAACGCCTGGGTTGACAAGAAATTGCTATTTTTTTCCCATGGTACTTTTTGAATGTCAGCCATTTCCTCAATTTGCGTGTGCAAGAAGCGGCATAAACACCTTACTCCTCGAATCATAACCAGATGTAGAAGGCACTTCTGAATTTTATTTTAGGTCAAAAATTGGAAATTCCAGATCATAAACGAGGACGTTATTGTAATATATGGGTTATAAGTTTATTTACTCTGTGCTGTAAAATAATACTATGTCGAACATCAATAAAAAGTTTTTTACACCTTTGTTGAATCGGTCGTATTGTATACTGCAAGGATCTAGAGCCTATGCCCTCGTCTAAACAGCTTTTTCAGTCAATAAGTTGTGTTTGTATTTTGAATTTCATTGCGATCCATTAAACTTGCAGAACAGTTGAACAGTTTAAATACTCAAACTTAAACTATACAGTTGGTGAGTATATACTCACCCAAAAACAGACACCATGGCGAAAACGTGTTTAGGAAGATTTGAAACCTAAAGGTTCAATAAAATTCAAATTCGAGAGTTTCTTGATTATTTTTACTTTACTCGTGCTGTAAAGTTTTAAGTTTAAGCTGTTAATCATATTTATTAAACTTATTTATTTATGGTATAGGGTTAAAATATTCGCCCTAATTTAATTCTGGAACTTAGAATAAGGAATAAAAACGGCAGTTGATTGATAGGAGTCAAGCGACAACTTGTCTCGACAAACACGTTCAGTTCACCGTAACATGAGGACATCTTAAGGTGCTATTGTTGGTGCTGGGCATCCAAGGCTCACAGCTTCCGCAGGAGAGGTAGGAGTCGCTCCTTATGGAGGAGGTAGGCAGAGGAGTCAGACATGCCACCGTAAAAAGAGGCAGCTGATAGCTAGTGCCTCCCCAACACACTACTTATTGATGAGATTAATTGGCGCCGGAGGGGGTGTTTTCTTCACCAATGACACCACTTCTCTACCACCTGCCCTGCCACATACCTCAGGGCGTACTGTCGCCCACCCCCTTTCCCTGCACTCTTCCTCATCTATCCACCGTAATGCCACCTCCCTTAAATCAGTGTTCACATACTCTGAAGAGTGACAGATGTCGTGGATGCAAACAACACTGTCTGAGCACGCATCGCCTTCCCGGCAATCCGACTTCTAGTGGGAACCACTTCATCTTATACAGATTATTCGCTCACATGGGGAAATCAAGTTGCTCACGTTGATGCGATGACGCGACATTTGAAAAGATGTCAATGGATAAGCTGAAATATGGTCCGTTCAAAATTATATATGTGTGTGCGTGTTTATTTAAATAATGTAACCGAATTCAGCATTTAATGGCAGAAATCTGTGGGGGAAGGGGTTTAAAGAGAAAATAAAATTTAAAATATTATTATCTTCGTTATTATTTGAGTTACGAAAAATTTTCAAAACAAAATATAATGTAACTTTATAACAATTATATTTTAAAACATTTAAAAAATAACGTAAATTAAAGTGGATATTTAGGAATGTAATTGCAAAAGTTATATGAGCCCTCTTAGTTTAAAAGTCAAAACCAAATTCGGTTGGCTTTTCATAGTAAGCGTTTGAATGAATACATTTTTTATTGAAATATAGAAAAGGGGCGTTTAGAGGTAGATTAAAATTTATAGTTGTAATATCTTTGTTGTTATTTACTTACCGAATTACAAAAAAAATAGGAGTAAAATGTAATTTTTAACGTTTATGTTCCATAAAAGTTATTCCTCATATTTATTTATATTATATTTATTATGAAGAAATTTACAAATGTAACTACATATGGGAGAGCTCTTTTCCCACTATTTTTATTGATGTCTCCGGCTTCTAAATTAAATTTAGTATCTATATAACTGTCTGTTCAATGAAAATGAAAAATCTGTTTGGATTACGTAAATCGTGCGCTTCTGTTAAGCATGCGTCTTCCATTTATGTGCAGAAACATAGACATACAATCACAGTATAGTAAGCTTAAAATTGTGGGATTTAGATACAAAACTGCATCATTTACAAAAGCAAAAAGCAAGCAGCAGAGTTATCAGCTATTTTGACAATGGTATGACGTCATAGCCATGTATTTTGTTTCGATTGTATTTTCACTTCAGAATTATTTCAGGAAGCGCCCATAAGACCTCTGTAGAAACCCAACTTCATTTGTTTTTGTTTTTTGGGTGTGTAAACCTTTTATTTTAGAATAGATATTACAATAAATAATAAAATGAGTTTAAATATAACAGCAAAGAAGGACAATGCAGACATATGCTTGAAGATTTGTGAATCTCACTGTGTCTCCATGAATTTATAAATGTTTGCAATTCCATTGCCTCTACATCTGCATGGGACAACATCAGCATTTTACATTTGAATTTAATTTTCTCAGATTCTGCCTTAAGCTAATAAATCTTTCATGACTAGATTCATAGATAGTCTGAAATTGTTTTTGATTGTTTACGAGGTTGATGTATGTTTGGTAAACTAAATTGTACAATATCAAACCCTGATGTCGGTTTTATGGATTATTAATTCGGAGTAACCTGAAAAGGTAGAGTTTCACATTACATATACGACTATTAGCATAAATGTTTTATAGATATTAGTAAAATAAAAATGAATGAAATCATTCATCGCTCCAGCATATTGTGTATGGAGAAAGGATTGATTTCTTGCGTTGCTCTTATTTGTATCGGATGCGATAAAATCGATTGCTAAATCATTCAAAATTTATGAGTGAGGGCGGCGAGCCGGCATTCCACCCGGGTGAGTCCCCCAAAGTTCGCCGCCGGACGTTCTAATTGATTAGCCAATCACTGTGACAGGCCTTTGTCGGCTTCCGAGGGCAGTAAGAACTTTGGGGGGGGGGGCGAGAGGGCAGAGCCTGGGACATTCTTCAGGGGATTAGGATATCCGGGCAGGAGCTCTCCGCGTCTAGCAAGGTCTCGGCCTTGGTCTAGGAGCTTAGGAGCCAGGAGATATGTATGTTCTATCGCATAGGCATAGCGTCGAATTTACTTTGGGAAACTATACAGAGAGATGTATACGTATAACGAGGAGGGGATAGTCAGGGGTTCCATATTGGGGGCTGAAGAATTAAAAACTGATTTGTAAACAAAAAATTCTTCAGCTTCCAAGACCGAGACCCTGACTACCCTCTCCTCTAAAATAATCTATGCTTTTTATAAGCTTATTCATAAAGCTAAAGTTTATATATTAAAAGGCTTGAATGCTCAAATATAAAATAAAATATATGAATTATAAGTTATAGGATGTTATTTTTTATAAATATTAATTTAGTTGTGGTTTATTATCCTATTTAAAATTTTAAAGAACATAAATGTAAAAAGTAAAACAATTTTTATTGGCTATAATTAATTAAAATAAATTTTCATTTCTAAATACTAATTTAGTTGTGGTTTATTATACCACGTAAATTTTAAACAATTAATGAGAGGGAATAGAATAAAAAAATTTATCTGTCCCAGCCAGGACTCGAATCTGGATCTGCTGCTTCCCGGGCCGGTATGTTTCCATTACTCCACCGTCCCTAGATAAGCTAATATAATTTAGTCGTGGTTTTTTATCCCACGTAAATTTTAAACAATCAATGAAAGGGAATATAATAAAGAATCTATCTGTCCTGGCTTGGACAGAGAGATTCTTTATTCTATTCCCTTTCATTAATTGTTTAAAATTTACGTGGGATAATACACCCCAAATAAACTAATATTTATAAATTAAAAAAAATAAAATAACGAGAGTCAATAAATAACTAGACAATGTCAGTTCCTTAGAGCATAAGACGATGTATTCGTCTTTCTCGTGGGTTAGGCTCTCGCTAGTGTGTTAGGAATTCAAAAATTATCTAGCTCGTCTCGGTGGTGTAATGGAAACACACCGGCCCGGAAATCAGGAGATCCAGGTTCGTGTCCTGGCTTGGACAGATAGATTTCTATTCTATTCCCTTTCATTAATTGTTTAAAATTTATGTGGGATAATAAACCACAACTAAATATTATTTATTTAAGTATTTAGAAATGAAAATGTATTTTAATTAATTATAGCCAATAAAAATTGTTTTCCTTTTTACATTTATGATCTTTAAAATTTTTAGGTCAATTATTAAAACTAGAGGGCTCCGTAAACTTACCAGATTTCCTGTATTTCATTAATAATTATCTGTTAATTAACTATTAAAAGTCATTAGAGTTAGCTGAATTTGACAGCAGTCATTGCAGAAAAAGGAGCTGTATTGTTAGTTATCTGCAATTGTGTTTTCCAGTAGTGATTATAAGCATTCTTTTGTCCTCAATTTGGAAAAGGTAGCGAACTGGGGACTATGAAGACGTATCTAAATTTTTCTCTTTTTACGTACTTTTTTTTCGTAACACTACTTCATTATAAGTGAAGTTTTTTTAATTCTAAATAGTTATTCTTTTATGTTATTTAAAAAAATTTTAAAACGAACTTTATGTTACTAGCGAAACCCATTCCAATCATGTATAACATTTTAATTTGTATACATAACTCCCTAGCGATTGAGAAGTGGTTGATTCGATCTGGTCGGAAAGTCGTACGTGAGTATGTGGACTTGCAGAGTGAAATTCCAATAGGCTAGAAAACCTCTGCGAGTGTACCTGTTAGAATGAAAAAGAAATATAGTAAATTGGATGATTACTAGTGATGAAAAGGATTGGATTCAATACCGCCAGCGGAATAAAGGAGTAAAGACATTGCTTGCTGCCAAGAAGAACTATTCGTGATTATTGCTGCAGGCACATCGACAGCTACCTTGATTTCGATGGAGTTCAAGAGAGTACTGGAAACTTTTAAAAAGCTTCAAAATGTGACCCCTTTTAAGATTCGTGTAAACTAAAAACTAGAAGAGGTGGGTATCGCAGTTTTAAGGTATTAGAGTAGAGTTGAAAGCTGCAAAAAAAACTTCTGATCCTGGTGATTTGTGCATTAAGCGTTTGAAGATAGGGCCCCTTCCCCCTTGAAACCCTCCGCTTCGCGAAGTAAAGGGTATAAAAGAACTGGTTGTTTTCGCTTTATTTCAAGGATGAATATGATGTATTTTCAAGGCTCAGGAAAGATTTGCAAGGTCTTGCCGGGAGTATGAAGTGTGGGATAGAAGAAAATATTTTCGAAAGAGGAAATACAAGGGTTGGAGGTCGTTCCCAGGGTGTACTGGAGATTGGTTACTTCGGGTGGGTCACTGAGTTCAAGTACCTTGTTCTGTTCCAGATGAGGATTGTTCTTTAAAAGTAGTTATTAGGAAGAAATAAGAACTGGCTCATAACTCGACTCGGACTCAATCCGATCATACATGTATCTTACATCTGTCAGAAAGTCAGTCACCAACCTCAAGCCACGATAGCATTGTGCAGAGTCCGGCTGTCACCCGAGGGAACACGTCCACTCTTCTCTGTCTGTTCTAACAGCCTCTTCCCCCGAACACAAACTTTGCCATCCCAAAGAGTGTCGTGCTGCACTGAATACACTAGTCGCTATCCCATTGGTTCATAACTACTTTATCATATATAACCTCTCATATGTATATATGTGTGTGTGTGTGTGTATATTTTTTGCGTATAAAGGGGGTTTTCATTGCTGGAGAATCTCTTCTAATAATCTTTTGTTCACTGGCTCTAAAGGGCTTCTCGTTAAAGGGGAGGAGTGGGGAAAGCTCATATTTTATGAAATCATATATTGTTAAAAAAGTTTTTCAAGGGAATGGGAGAAAAAGTCACATTGGAAGCTTTTTCTCTCTCATCAAATCCTCTTATCCGTCATAATTAAGGGCTTTATATAGAGAAGAAAAAGAAAGACTGAAAGAGTTTATCCCTGGGCCCCCTAATGAGCTCGCTGACGAAGGTAGCTGCTTTATGGTGTATGGGTGCGAAGTGGATTCTCTCTTTGGAGAATTCACCTTGTTGGTCACTTTGAATTCGTATCCTCACTAATCACTGCATAATTCCTGTTATCCCGGGGGAAAACGTTACTATTTATTTTTGTACGGGATTTAGAAGACACAAAAGAGTCCTGTAATTCCTTTGTACTTTTCCTCCGTCGTTGTCCTGGAGAGAGCATTACGCAGATTTTGGATTCTTTTTTTCTCTGAGTGTCTCTCATTTCTAATAGCTTGCTAAATCCCATAGAGTAGAGACTGATCTTCAATGAGCACTCGGTATCTATTTTTTACAAAGCAAGACAGCTCTTCTCGTAAAGTGGCTAGCTTCCTTTAATGTTAAGCGGGTTAGCCTCCTTTTCGTCTTCAAGGGTTTAAATTAAAATAATTATTAAGTTCATTCTATCCTTTTTTTTTCATTAAAATAAATCATTAAGTCATAAATTAATTATCTTTAGTTATATTTTAAAATACTAATTATTCAGATGAAATTCTCGAAAATGATTCTGTCCCTTGCTGAAATTAAATTTGTATTGAGGAAGAAAATTTGAATGAAAAACAATAATTAAATGTATACATTAATTATAAAGTAATTATAAACAGGCAAATAGAAAATCAATTTACTCTTTCTTATTAAAATATAAAATAACACTACACATTAAGAGTAACAAATACCAACTTATAAAGTTCATAACAATCAGTATATAGCAAACAAATTCAAATATTGACAGATAAATAATAACTTTTATTGTTATATAATTAATGACCAAGGGTTTACACATGGTTTATAGACCGTTTAAGGTGTTTTGTCACGTGGCAAATGTACAAATCTCATATTTACTAAACAGTGAATAACAAAGAAAACATAAAAAATTACAATTAATGAGAGGGAATAGAATAAAATCTATCTGTCCCAGCCAGGACTCGAACCTGGATCTCCTGCTTTCTGGGCCGATATGCTTCCATTACACCACCGGGACGAGCTAGATAACTTATTAAATTCCCAAAACACTAGCGAGAGCCTAACCCACGAGAAAGACGAATACATCGTCTAATGCTCGAAGGAGCTAACATTGTCTAGCTATTTATCGACTCCCGTTATTTACATTTTTAATTTTCATTTATAAATATTAATTTAGTTGTGGTTTATTATTCCAAGTAAATTTTAAACAATTAATGAAAGGGAATGGAATAAAAAAAATCTATCTGTAACGGCCAGGACTCGAATTCTATTCTAGTGTGTTGGGAATTTAATAAGTTATCTAGCTCGTCCAGGTGGTGTAATGGAATTTTAAACAATTAATGAAAGGGAATATAATAAAGAATTCTTTATTATATTCCCTTTCATTGATTGTTTAAAATTTACTTGGGATAATAAACCACGACTAAATTATATTAGCTTATCTAGGGACGGNTATAATAAAGAATTCTTTATTATATTCCCTTTCATTGATTGTTTAAAATTTACGTGGGATAATAAACCACGACTAAATTATATTAGCTTATCTAGGGACGGTGGAGTAATGTAAACATACCGGCCCAGAAAGTAGGAGATCCAAGTTCGAGTCCGGGCTGGGACAGATAGGTTTTTTTATTCTATTCCCTCTCATTAATTGTTTAAAATAAATTTTATTACTCTAAGTTTTTTTAAATTTTCTCCTGTTACATTAGGCTTGAGAAAAACTATTCTTAGCGTACAGCACTAATGTACGCTAATCGTCTTGTTCTAAACACGACTAATCGTCTGTCCACAGTTAGTGCTGTATGAACATAATGTTGATAAAAATTAATTTGTGTATGAACTCTTCTTAAGAGTTCGATGACCTAATATCAGATAAACTTGGAAGCATATTACCTTTCACGAAGCAATAAAATAAAAATATATTCTGAAAATACTTAAATACAAATAAATAATTTTTGTTGTATGTAAATAACTTAATTCTTGATAATAAATATTCCTTCCAGTAGGTTATAATAAAAGCTATACGGGTGTTCCTTAATGGGACACCATTCCTCTGTGGGAACCAAGATACAAATTACAGCGCTAATCTTTGATCTCATCGTCCATCGATTAGCCAAGTTATTTATAACTCATTTATTTAAAAGTGGTCAAGAATAAGGTCACGATAGTAATCTGTAGCGAGGATCGCTCGCCAGACAGCCGATATCAGGGAGCAGCATTTAATTTAATAAAACAAATAAGAAAAACGGAAACCGTTTCAATAAACGAATCTGAAGGCTCGTGAAGAAGTGGCGCCCGGTGGGGGCCTCCCACTGGGCTCCCGTGTAGTGGCTCCCACTGCTCCAAACTCACTCGGCGATACGCCCGACAACAATGCCGCAGTCAAGGAGATCGAAATAAGGTTGGGTGGCTATCGATTCCATCTCGTAGGAGCTTTTGTACGCCGGGTTGGGGGCGAATTCTGAAGATGAAATGGCTACTGAGGTAAGCAGGAGGATCATGGAGCTTGAAACTGGGAGTGCCTTGTCAACTTAAAATTTTGTCGATCATCTCTACTGTCACAAGAAACAAGGGAGAGCTCTTTTCCCACTATTTTTATTGATGTCTCCGGCTTCTAAATTAAATTTAGTATCTATATAACTGTCTGTTCAATGAAAATGAAAAATCTGTTTGGATTACGTAAATCGTGCGCTTCTGTTAAGCATGCGTCTTCCATTTATGTGCAGNGTGCTGGTTAATAATCACAGTATAAATTAATTTTTAAAAAATATATAATTAAACAAATAATAATAAATTGAGAAAGTCACGGAGCCATTTCCTATTCAGGCGACGTGGTGGATTATCAGGATGGGTAATACTGGATAGAGTTTGGGATGAAGGATTGAGATAAGAGGAAAGGCGAGAGTGGAATTTATTAAAACTTGATGACTTTAACTAAAAGGATTTTAAGTTCATTGTGGAGTAAGGAGTTTGTGACGTAATAGGGTGCATAAACTATGATTCTTAGGCTTTTAGATTGAAAGGACTGTATTCTTTTGATGTTGGATGGCTTAGCAGATCAATATTTTTTAAAGGAAAAATATTGAAAATAGCTGTTTGAGACGTAGGTGTATGGAGATATTGAAAACATTCGCAGATATATGAATTACATAATTCATTCGGCAACATTTTTCATTTTGTTAAAACGAGGCGAATAGGACACATGGCTAGAATAGTAACTGCGGGATACCATATAAATCATTGTTCTCTACGATGTTTGGCAAAAGTAGAGTCAAGGATAAGATGGCAGCAGGATGTCGAGATCATCCTCAAAACTCTGAATGTGAGAAATTGGAAGGATAGGGTGAAGAATAAATCTGATTGGCATACTACAATCCAATGTTCATTCTACAATCTAATTGGCATACTATTCCAATGTTCTGAATAGCTTATAAAATACAACATTTTAAAGGAAAAAGCATGGTAAAAAGAACATTGTGTGTGTTTACAATATTCTTCCTTGCCTTTTACTCAACCTACTCTTTCAACTTGGAAATCAGATTAGCCTTTCTCTGATCGCGTGAGCGCCCACTACATACAATTTGCCAGTTTAGAAGCTAATACTTGGTAGGCTGTGTCATCTGCTTCAAATTGGGAAACATGAACTTTTCAAATGAAAGTTCAGTTAAATGGCTCCAAAATAAGAGCTTTATCAGTGTTGCAAAGATCGTTCTGCAGTACAATCGTGTGCAAAATTTTTACTCTATTGCAGTTTTTACACATTTTGTGGAATATGCGTTGTAGACTTCTTCACTGAAGAGTCAGATCCAAGCAAATGCTGTTAGTTAACCAAGCTCCCAACAACCCAGAAAGTCCCTGGGTCTAATTATTTTATTAAATTTATCTAAAAATGTAGCTGAATATGTACACTTCCCTCATTCATGGAATAACTTTTACAAATTAATTATAAACCATTGTTTTGAGTGAAGAACTCTGGGTTGAAGAACTGACCTATTAAACAAAAGTTTTCACTTACTTTCTCTTGGTTTCTTTCATATATACAGTTCCTAAAAACTTTGCTCTTACCAAATAAATCTCCTGTGCATAAAGGCGTTAAGTGTGTCGAACTTAATCATATTGTATAACCTTCATCTGTAGAACTCAGTGACTGTACAGCTTTTAAACATCCAAATTCATTAAATTATTAGTTAAAATAAATTATAAAATTAGTAACTAATAATGTATGAGGAAGGATTGATTGGAGATTCGTTCTTGGAATAAATTTTAGCTATTTCGTAAACTAATTTTTTTTTATTATTGCCAACGTTTCGGCCTAAATTTGAGGCCTTCTTCTCGGCAAGGTGGTGATGGAGGGTGAGAGTCTCTTGCTCAGGGTAACTAAATCATTATTGACCATTACTACAGACTAATCCTTATTCATGTACTCTACGGTCAACTAAACCAAAATGCTATTTTTTTTTTAATTGATTATTTTCTGCTTGATAAGTTAGTTGAATCCATGATTGAACCTCCGGTGTATCCTCCATTTCGAGAAGTAACCCTAATTAGGAGTGACCTGGCCAGCCGTGTTCAGCCAAAGTGAAACGCGTTCCGACAACACATTTTAATCAATCAAGTGATTAATACAGAATCCCCGGACTGTCTGAAGTGAGTAGCCCTCTAGGCGGGGTTGAGGCTGGCTCTCGAGCCGGATCGACCCCAAGCCTACTCCCGCTGATTCCATTATTGGGGATGCTAGCCCCGGGATATAATTAACGCACATGGCCGATATGGACACCTAATGAAGTTCCGCCCAACTAATCTCCTCCCACTATTATTGTTTCACGCGGCTCCATTGCATTCTTAATGCTTGTCTACATCCAGTATTAATAAATGAGTAATTGGCATGCCCTCAATTCGTAAATTCATGATTGTATAGAAGAGGTCATGGCCGGGTTTGACTAAATTAAAGGAAGAAAAACAAAAATATTAATTAACTTCAGAGTTTCTCTTAAGGAAATCAAGCTATTCCCTTAGGTATCATGAGACAATTATTAAATTATTTTTTCACCGACTCTACTTATTTATGATAAGAGAATAAATAATCTTAGTTTATGCTAATAATATACCGGTATGCAAGTTTAAAATGTCGTTTTAATTCCAATAGAATGCGCTCTTAGCCTATTGAAGGATTTGCTTATCTCTAAACGCTATTTTGTTTGTTAGTCATTTGTTTACAAAAGTCAGTTGTTTTTAAGTCGTTTACGTGGACGTATCATACCTTTCTTTGGTGTTAAAAATGTCTAATTTTAAGCCAAATAAAGAGCATTTGCGGCATGTCATGATTTTCTTATTTAATCAAAAGAAAAAGGCATCTGAATGTCATCGAATTTTTGTTGAGACTTATGGCGATCTTGCTCCAACCGTCAAGACATGTGAACGTTGGTTTCAACGTTTCAAACGTGGTGATTTTGATGTTACTGATCAAAAACGAGAAAATCGACCAAAAAAGTTTGAGGACTTCGAATTGCAATCTTTA
>KZ808197.1:70015-80791 GCA_000696205.2 Oncopeltus fasciatus | reverse complement strand
ACAATCTATTGTATACAGTTACGAATGTAGTTTTTCATAATAATGGTGATATTTGGGAATGTACTAGGATTGTTCAGAGCCTATCTTTCTTGAAAATGGATAAATTCAGCTGCAGTAAAATTAATTTTACATGACCTTTCTGCTATTAAGATAAAATTAGTCCCTTTTTTTAAATCTTTATCCGACCTTTAATGAAACTTGGGAAATGCGCCTTCATCTCTCAGCTCCTGCGTGACGAGCGTTCCAAGCGACATGGCCATTACAAACCCAGAGCCGTTTAAGTCAGTGTCAAATAGCATTAAATAAGTTCCCTTATTAGATAGTAAACACACTTCATAAATAATACAAATCGTGCCCTCCCCGTTACCTCTGACATTACACGACTCTTTCCAGCAACTATATTTTCTGTTGAAACCTTCAAAGCAATCTTGTTAAATAATATCATGTGTAAATCACCGTTCTACGCCCATCGGGTTATATCTGCTCCTTATCAAGGAGTGAAGAGAGGAGGCCTTTATAAGCGGGGTCCTATATTACAAAACTTCTTTTCCTCCCCACTGGGAATTACTGCCGGCTGGAAATTACTTCGAGGAATGGCTGCGAAGTATCTCCCCGCTAACTTATACTTAGGTTTTAACGCTCAGCGGCACCTTTCCCTTTCATTTTAGAACCGTTTGGGGCTGCCACATCCTCCGCAAATATCAAGTGTGACAACTTCGGAAATCTTCTATGGCTGTTGCTTCACAGAATGGAATGTTAAGGACGGCATACTTACTCCTTAATACTCACAGTTCACAGTTATTTTATCTTTCTGTGTTTCTGTTTTAAAACATACAGACCATTTCTGGTGTTCTCCTGGGAATGCCCAGCCCGAATTGAGAACCATTCTTTATTGAACAAGGGATAAGACGGCCCGAACTGTGTACTGACCACATGTCATCTTTAGTGTGCTGTAACGCAAATGAGCTCAACCTTAACAAGTTATAAACAATTAATGTGAGGGAATAGAAATAAAAAATCTATCTGTCCCAACCAGGGCTCAGACCTGGATCTCCTGCTTTCCGGGCCGGTATGCTAACCATTGCACCAGCGGGACTAGCCAGGTAGCTTATTAAATTCCTAGCATACTAGCGAAAGTCTAACCTCCGAGAAAGACGAATACATCGTCTTATGCTCGAAGGAGCTGACATTGTCTAGCTANGGGGTCCTATATTACAAAACTTCTTTTCCTCCCCACTGGGAATTACTGCCGGCTGGAAATTACTTCGAGGAATGGCTGCGAAGTATCTCCCCGCTAACTTATACTTAGGTTTTAACGCTCAGCGGCACCTTTCCCTTTCATTTTAGAACCGTTTGGGGCTCCCACATCCTCCGCAGTCAAATATCAAGTGTGACAACTTCGGAAATATTCTATGGATGTTGCTTCACCGAATGAAATGTTAAGGACGGCATACTTACCCCTTAATACTCACTGTTCACAGTTAGTTTATCTTTCTGTGTTTCTGTTCTAAAAGATACAGGCTATTTCTGATGTCCTCCTGGGAATGCCCAGCCCTAATTGAGAACCATTCTTTATTAAATGGGGGATAAGACGGCCCGAAATGTATACTGACCATATGTCATCTTTAGTGTGCTGTAACGCAAATGAGCTTTACCTTAACAAGTTATAAACAATTAATGTGAGAGAATAGAATAAAAAAATCTATCTGTACCAGCCAGGGCTCGAACCTGGATCTCCTGCTTTCCGGGCCGGTATGCTAACAATTGCACCACCGGGACTAACCAGCTTATTAAATTCCTAGCATACTAGCGAAAGTCTAACCTCCGAGAAAGACGAATACATCGTCTTATGCTCGAAGGAGCTGACATTGTCTAGCTATTTAGACGACTCTTGTTATTTACTTTTATTTAATAATTTTATAAATGTTTTTTTTATTTTGTATTGCGGTATATTATCCCACGCGAATTTTTAAACGAATAAAAATCAAACTGCCCCAGCCAGGGCTCGAACCTGGATCTCCTGCTATTCANAGCTGTGCCAGTGTACCGGATTTTAGGCTTGAACCTATTACTGTATACTTATATTTTAAGGTGTTTTGCAGTATTTATATTTTACACTTAATCTAATTTTACATAATAGGAGGGTGAAGGGCTCTCATTTTTACAGACTTACGCCATCGGGAGAGCTAGATAACTTTATAAGCTAATTCCCACCACTAGTGTCGAAAGTCTAACCTCCGAGAAAGACAAATACATCGTCCTATGCTCGAAGAAGCTGACATTGTCTAGCTTTTTATCGCCTCTCGTTATTTAGTTTTTATTTTAATTTATAAATGTTAATTTTGTTTTGGTATATCATCCCAACTTAACAAGTTATATTTCTTCTTGACGTCCTTATGGCCAGTAGTAAAACTGGTTAAATAAAAATTCTTTCTAACAGGAACTGCGAGAATTAAGTGAATTCCTCAATGTCGTTAATGAATATGAGTGTAAAATAAATATATTAAACGAATTGAAAGTTGTGTACTTTATTTATTAATACAAACATTTACATTTAAACATTTAAAGTACTTACGCTGTAAGCTATCATCAGAAGAGTGATAAACTGATGAATCTACCTTTCTGAATAGTAAAAGATATGTCATAGGATTCTTGGAAATTGTAGGGAAATTATTATTTAAAAAAATAGGAAAGTTCAAGTTGGTCAATTTCGTCAGCTAAAATATTGGTTGGATAATAATTGATATCAAAAATTTATCTACGCATTGAATTGTACTCGGATTTAAAACTTTATTATGCCATCATATGTACGGTGCATGTGTAAACACATTCACAAAAATTAAATGGTTTACGAGCGCAGATTTGCTTCTGTATATATTCTGCATGAGGTTTTTTTTTTTAAATTATTTATTTATTTTTTTATTTGAAGCTTAAAGAAAACATACCATGTAACAGAATTTCATTCCTGAATTTCTTATTTCATTTCATTATCTAATATACCATCTGTGCACACAAAGACATTGATAGTCCCGATCCTTATTTTGATTTAAAAATCAAGCATACAATTTAAATCAAGTAAACAATTTAAAAATAAAATATACAATAGAATATTTTATTTTTGCCAATTATTTAACACTTAATTAATTTTTAAGTTCATTGGGTGGAAGGGTGTTTACCTGAGAGCAAAATTAGAAATTAAGTGAATAGCAATGCATATTAGCTCCATTACAAAAATACACAAGGAAAAAAAATGTAACTGTATGTGTATAAAATGTGTTTTCCGAAACTCATGTTCCCCAACATATTTATAAAACAACGGAATCAGACGGTAACTCATCTTAATTTTGACAAACATACTAGACTAGAATTTCTAAGAAAAAATTAGAGAAAATATTTTTATCCCTAGATACGAGTATGTGTATATGTATCAACGTGAATTGCTTAATTTTCTCAAGGAAAATGTGTGCAAATCTAATAATTTTTTTTTTTTACGTTTTGAAAAATTTATAAGATATAATTCATTGAGCCATTATTTTCTAAAAAATATCTTCTATAAAAATTTGTATGGGGGCGCCAGGCTAGCTCTGGGGATCCGTACGGGTCTCGCAATCCTGACGCCGCGGGTTCAAATCCCGCCCAGGTCAATCTTTTATTTATAATATAGAAGCTTGTCCTGAGCCATGGGTGTTTAAAATAGGGTGGCAACCTGTAGATAGCCCCTTCCTCCATGACCCTAAGTGGTTGAATGGAAGGCTAACACGCAAAAAAAAAAAAATTTGTATGGAAATCCTAAATTTTATTTTAAGTTTGAGAAGGGGTTAGAAGCTAAAAATTCTTACTGTACTTCCTAAGTTTTGGGAAATTATAAAACAATAAATAATTATAAATAGAACTTGGCTACCTTTACTAACACATTACAATGATTGTTAAAAAAATACAATTAGTTTAAGTTATAAAAAAAAACTCGTTATTTTATTATACAAATATTATTCTAAAAAACACTCCTAGTTTATAGCCGGCAATCAGTAAGAATAATTTCAGACATAAATAAGAACTAGAGTGGAGTGCTATAAATTTAATCTTATCCCAACTATAATTGCAGCACGACGTAAACAAGTATAAATAAAAGAAACTTGTTATAAATACAATAGAAATGTCTAATGAAGTGGTTGAGGTCGTGCTGGGAGGGGAGAGCTGATGTAGAGAGAGATCTAGAAGCCATGACAAAATATATATCTTGAGCGGTGAAGGATATCTAGGGGTCTCTACTGCTCACGATGCCCCTGCCCTCTGCCGGCCGATGAATAAAACAAGGTGTGCTCTACTTGAGGGCTGACTTACAGCCTCCGTCATCAGTCCGCCCCTCGCCACTCTGCCCCTGCAACTTTCAGCATTCCACTAAGCCGGAACTGCAGCCCTCAGGATTCTTCCTCCAAGGATTCTATCTCAACTCTTCTGTATTGGTGCTGGCGGAGGAGTGGTTGGTTCCTCGACTTATAAGCAGGTCATGGGTTCGTGTTCTCTTGAGACCCTATTACCATCATATTTGATCCTCCGGAAGATTTCGCAGACGTTACTCTAGTGCAACAGCGAAAATTAGTGTATTGTCCTTCTCCAATGATAGAATTGAATCGCTTTGGCTTCATTCTGGGTATTGAAAGGATTGATGTTTGTGAACTTCACACTGAAAGTCACAACGGAGGGGGGAGAAAAGAAGAAGATAGAGGAGGAGATAGTCGGGGTTCGGTCAAAGGTTTTATTATTAAATAAAAACAAATTGGTGAACCAATGTAAACCACTAAAATTGGTGATCCAATGTGATCCAATAAAACCTATTATTGCCAACGTTTGGCCTTCTTCGGGGCTATGGGGATAACAAAGAGATAGAGTCACGAATTGCGTGTTCTAACCCATGGTTGCTGGGGTGCTAAATGAGTACTAAAGGGTACATTTAGTTCTCCTCCTCCTGATCATCAACGGACAACCAACATCCCATAGAAGAAGATGTTTAAGAGAGCTCTGCTTACTCTTTATTAGGAGTAAGTCCATACAAAGGAACTACTGTACTACAAAAGTCAATAGGGGTTGGCAGCTGAGTGGTCACTCTCCTAGGAAACACTAGACGATCTTCCACTCCAGATGTATGTTTGAATTAAGGAGGGAGATAAATATATAACTAAGTACACAGATGAGACGACTGAAAATTTCTCGGATTCTTGAAGCCAACTTTAATAAAATATTAAAATTTTATATTAATGCGTATTGTTTACCTATACATTATAATAATATATTATGACTTATCGCAGTTATTGCATCCAGATTACTTGGCTAATTTACTTCATTGGTAGGCATTTATGTAGAATACCTAACGGTCTTAACTCTACATTAATGGCTATTTATTAGCTCCAAAAATTCTATTAAGTCCTTGCTACTAATATCCGTACACAATACATCAATAATAAATAAAAACAATCTTTTGTTTATGAATTCCACAAAAATGCCTATCCACATAGAATTAAGTACTCCTGATAGTGTTTTTTACATCAGAATGTAAAGAAAGTTATATTTATTTTAATCATATAATGATATGTTTTAGCATGAACTATTTTAAAAGAAGATTCACAAAGACTTGTATTATATTTTGGGTGTGCAAAATATTAGACGTTTATAAATGCTAATCTGGGGTCCATCGCCTTCAACGTTCCTAATAAGAAGTCTAAGAACTCCTTCACTTTGGAATGTTTGAATGCAGAAGTAGTACCTGAATCGAATATAGCTCATGCCTTACTTTCTCTACTTTAAAAATGGAGTATTTGGGATTCGTCATGGGTCAAATGTCAAACATTTGAAGTAATCTTATGATCAGTGCAGTATTTATGTTACAGGTCAATAAAATCCGGCCCGGAAGACCAATAACTGCTGGGCTGAATTTTCTTTAACTGCGTTTTTAAAAAACAACCAGCACGTTTATATTCAATCAAGAATCCGAATTTTAATTTACAATTATACTTTAGCTTATTATTTTACATGTGCCTTAGTAATAAAGTATTAGGCAAATACATTTACAAATGTTCTCATCGCGAACAGAACATCACCTAACTACGCCTACAAGTCCCGTAGAATTCCATAAGGGTGACTGTGTGAAGCTTATCCGTAAGCTGGCACGACCAGACGTCACTCGTGGGGCGTGACTGACTTCATTAGGCGAGCACCCGCGCGGTAAGCACTGACTGAGGGATTAGCTTCATGGTGATACCTTTATTTGTACTACCCAGCTATGGGAACTACCTCTAAGAGGGTTCCAGAAGATTTTGGCCGGACATTCCATGAAGGGATAACAATAAAAAAAGCAACAACGACCCATAGTTATTGAACATTATACTTCCATCACTGTCGGGCTTTCCTGACTTGGTATATATTTTGTTAATGCGTCATTTTGTAAAATAAAACATTTACCGTTTCTTCTTCCGGGTTGGACCGTGTCAAATTGTTATTTGCCGAGCTTTCGCACATCATGTGATGGCTTCTTCATCCAACCCGGAAGAAAAAACGGTAAATACTTCTGACGACCGTCGAAGCCTACGTTCCAGAAGATTTTGGCCGGACATTCCTTGAAGAGATAACAATAAAAAAAGCATCAACGACCCATAGTTATTGAACATTATACTTCCATCACTGTCGGGCACTCCTGTCTTGGTATAAATTCTCATTTTGTCAAATAAAACATTTATTTTTATTATTCTCTCTAATGATATAAAGTAACATAAAGATAAAACATCTCACAGACAAAATTAGACCTTATAAGTTTCGTATGTATTATATTACAATTATTCAATCGAATAACAATATTCATTGCATTCAGCTTGTATTCATTAAATAAAAATCAGACATTTCTTTGGATCAAGGAAATAACCATAAGCATTGGCTAAAATATTCTTCAGAAGTAAGGCTTATAATTTGCCCTTTCCCTTTTCTTCTTATTCCGATGGCCTACTGTATCTTTCGGCAGTGAAATGCAAGAATAGGAACTAAAATGTTATTGATTTACTATGAAAAACAAAAAAAACATTAAATAATTTTTAGGGCCTTACTCTAAATTTAAAGTTTCAAGGAGACTGACAACCGCCAATAATGAAAAAGAGAACTCATAAAAAATAATATATTAAATGTTAAAGTGGATTTAGACTACTTGAAAGATGAACCCAAAGTGAGACTACTTTCGGCAGAACAGGAAGTAGAGAACGAGTGACCAAGCAGTCTGAAGTGAGGCTCACTACAAAAACAAGCCGACAAAATCATGAAGTAATGATCTAGTAAGCACTGAGAAATTTCGAATATTGGTGCCTAGGGGGCGTCATTCTGTGAAAAATTTACAAATTAAAATTCTTTAGTAGACATTTAACACTTAAAAAGATTATCAAAAACAATCTATTGTATACATGTTTCATCTCAGTAGTCAGAAACACCCACCTCCCTTCCCCCTTACCCCACATAAAAAAAATTTTTTAACTCATACAATGTACCTCTTAAAAACCTGACGTAATAGAGATGATAGTTAAGTCTTGGTAAACGACATGTCAAATAAAAGAATAAATACTGCCTGCAGAGAGTTATATTGAAATCAAATATTAACTTGCTAGGTAAAAATTTAAATTTAAAAAGACAATTTTTATGCTATTAAATAGTAAGATATGAGTTTAGCGTAGTTTTTAAATCATTGTTTAGATTAAAAGAAAAGTAAAGAAATGGAAGGTTTGACAAGTATGAAAATGGAAATGCTGACCGTTCGATCGTGATGACGTCTCACTTTCCCTCAAGAAATGACGATAGAGGAATCTAGTCGTGCTTTAATTAAAATTCAATCCTTTCTCCCTAGTGGTCCTGGCCAAGGACTGCGGCAGTCATTGTTCTTTCCTCTCGCCAAGACATCAGGAGTGTCAGGAAATGTGCTCAACTTTCCTAAAGAACCATTTAACTTAAAGAACTCAATTTAACCTTGAATACTTTCACTTCCCTATTACACTTTCATGTCCTTCAGATCCGGTCAGATCCTTTTCATCGCACTATCTCCATTTCCCAAGAGATGAATGGAGGATTGAGCTGGCATGAATCCAGCTGAGCTAATGCAACACTTGAAAAGCTACAAGTACAAAAGCAACAAGGAAGGGGCATCTAAAAACCCTGCCAAAATCAGTCAGTAGTTATCTTAGTTATAATAATGATGAGGATAAGCCTCATTAGAATCATAAAGGGTGATAAATGAAGGGGATCATACAGCATCAATAGCAGTTGTGAACTAACGGCTCAATTGACAATCTCTCAGTATTCTTGCTTGTTATAACACATCTGGTTAACCAAAAAAAGCCAAATTAAAGAGAAAGGATCAAATGTGGAACTGTACCTATGTGTATTCAGTTATACCTGGAGGAATTGTCATAGTTAATAGTTAGGATGGCGTACCATTTAGTCACCTAAATTTGATAAGGGATTCATGCTTTGATCGATCTTGAAATTCCCTGCTTCCCATCTCCCCGCCCCCTCCCAAAAATAGAGATGAGCTGTTGTCGAGGGAGAGAGAGAGAGACAATGGGCGGGGGAGGTGATGGCGGCGCCGTTAAGACAATGTGCTCATCAGGGACCAGCGACAATGCTCTGTATGTGCACGAGACCAAGCACAAAGGACGCTTTCTGATCGGCTAATGACCAGCTCAAGGTCCAATCCTAATCAAACTGTGTAAGAGCTCTGTCTACTTGCGCAACTCCATCAGCTCTTCCATTCATCGTACACCGTATGACCTCTATCCTTGCTTACAATCATCAGACGGATAGCTTACGCCCTGCATCACCTACTTCAAGCATGAGACCTTATATTTCGTACCTTAAAGGAAAATTCATTAGAATTCATTCTCTATCAAATTGTACCCTTAAACAAAGGACGTAATTTGACTATTACGTTGTGTCACTATTTGACTATAGCAAATTCTATTTGACTAATGTAACGCATCGAAATCCTTTTTTAGTCCATTAATTTGGAGATTTAATCTACGTAACCGCCATTAACCATAAATTTATGGTCATAAACCATGCATTTACCATGTTATTTCAAATACATTTTTGTTTTGTCTGAACTATGTATAGTTTATAGTTCAGTGAACTCGTGTATAGTTCCATAGTGGAAACTAAGAGGATGAGGCTATCTAGTGTCGTCAAATACTCTTAGTATTTAGAGGGGGTTCTCAAGTTAATTCAGTTGAAGAGTACAATTATGTTCAGTATTCAAAATATAATGTTAGTATATCATATTACTTGCAGGTTATATGTTCAAATGTAAGTTTGCAATGAAAAGGATCTAACTAGAACAGCTTGTAATATATTAGTGTTTCCTAAAGACAGGTGCGCATGGACATGTCAGCGAGGCAATCAATTTTTTCACAGAATTTACTAAACATAAACACTTCGCACAGTCTGGGTGAGGACTGTAATTTCGGCGCGGCCTTCATGATCAAAGGCCATCGACATCCAGATGTATATGGCCAGGAGGAAGCAGCCAGGATCCCGGGCAGTGTGAAGAGGTGCCATACGCANCGGGAGTAACCGAGGACATGCGACCACGAGAAGAGAGGACCCGACCGTACTAGGCTGTGATTTGTCAGTATTAGAATTGGCACCTAAAGATGCCACAGCTAATTAATCAGATAATTCTTGAATGTTTGAATAAGATTTGGCAATAAAATGGAAGTTTGCAATGAAAAGGATCTAACTAGAACAGCTTGTAATAAAGTAGTGTTTTCCTAAAGACAGGTGCGCATGGATATGTCAGCGAGGCAATATTTTTTCACCGAATTTACTAAACATAAACACTTCGCACAGTCTGGGTGAGGACTGTAATTTCGGCGCGGCCTTCATGATCAAAGGCCATCGACATCCAGATGTATATGGCCAGGAGGAAGCAGCCAGGATCCCGGGCAGTGTGAAGAGGTGCCATACGCAAGCCTGCGGAATTCGTTCGCTCGCTTTCTCCCGCCTTGTTAGCGCCTTATGCAAAGCGGCCTGACGGAACTCTTATTATAGTCGTAGCTTACATTCCCCTGGGGTGTAATGGCCGCCCTTTCAGCATCTACTTAACATAAACACCTCTCAGAGGGAAGGATTAGAGGTTGTCTCCCTCTTGGATTTTTGTTTAGTATTAACGGTTTTCGCTAGCATCGGCTTCATAAGTAACAGACTGTTTCGGCAGCGCTTCTCTGTGACCAAGTGGCCTGGAGCTCTTGCTTTTAGGAATTTCGCTCAGAACAGACGCTTAATACAATCAGTAGACATTACTGAATAGGCGCATGGATCCAGAAACTGTACGCCGGACATCTCTGCACTCCTGCAGACTCCTATTCTCGAGAAGCTGTAGATATTTCAGAACATGGTTTTCTGACTGTCAAGAGCTGAATCTTGGTGCGCTGAGAACGATTCAATTCATAATAACTAAATATTCACACGAGTGAGTGCTCGTTGAGATACTAAAGGGAGAAACATATCTTCCGTTACTCTGTGGGGCCTGATGATGGTGTGTTGACACTGAAACCAGTTTCTAATAAACTAAAGCAGGAAACGCAGCCTCTATATTACCTTTAAAGTGATAAAAATGTAAATTACACTTCATTATAAGTAATATTACTATGTAATTATAGCAGTTTAATGACATTCAAATTTATTTATATGCTCAAATTTTAAACCTATATCAATGAATTCATAGAATTATATTCAAACTTATCTTTTTTTTTT
>KZ808197.1:37182-51119 GCA_000696205.2 Oncopeltus fasciatus | reverse complement strand
ATATATATATACACACACACACACACACACACACATATATATATATATAGAGAGAGAGAGAGAGAGAGAGAGAGAGAGAGTGAGAGAGAGTAATCAAAAACAGGTGGGATAGAGAGGGCAGTGCACACAAAAAAAGATAAAATCACAAGGAGTAAAATTTTCATCAATGAAGTGTGAAGAGTAACTAATTTCTTATACGTTATATTTCTATAATTTCTTAGGAAAGCTGTATCAATTTTAATATTTTATGATAAAATGAGTATGTGTTTTATTTTTTAGAGGTAAGGAAGTATTTATTATATTATTATATTTAAGAGACAAACAAGTAGTTAAATTTGAAAATATTTCTTAATCTTAAAAAAAAAAAAAGAAATGGGAATAATAATTAATTTTCAGGAAATAAAACAACTGAAGGGCAATAAAGAGAGGAAACGCGGGTGGAGGTATGCGAGAATATCCACGGCCATTAACATTATCTTAAATAAATTCCTTGAAGGATTCCACGTCGCCATTTAATAAGGAAGTAGAGGACAGGCAGGTGTAAAAAGAAGGCCCTTGCCTCATTAAATGGTCTTTTTCAAGGGGTTTACTGCCTCGAGCAAGGTTTTAGTGCAGGGTCCTAGTGCTCTGGCGGCGACATAAAGGCTGTACGTCCGCGAATTGGGCTCTCACTGGCTAACTCTGAGAAACGGCTGTCTGAAAACTCTCAGCTCTCTCTCTCTTCTTGGGGAGGAAATTCGCTCATGGGGGATGCACAATGGCCTCCTCCGATGGGAGGGTCACAAGAACTAGAACTATACTATAATGGCGAACATGCTCCAACTTGGAAAAAAAAAATGTTTCAAATTCTTTTTCCATCATTTTATGCTTTTCATTTTATTATTAATATGTTAGTTAACATTCTTTATTTATTAGCTCCAAACCACGAATTTTAAATTTCCAAATTTTAATAATTAGGTAAATAATCTAAAGGGTTATTTTAACTACTAATGAATATAAAACTATCATACCTTCTGTAATTCGTCTTCATTGGTTTCAGCAAACCATTTTCTGTTGGCGAGCGCTTTCGGATATTGTCCATCTTCGTGGCCGAATATTGTTGACTACAACAGTTGAATACAGACAGTGACAGTGAACCCATGTATTCGGCCAAGAAGATGGACAATGTCCGAAAGCGCTCGCCAACAGAAAATGGTTTGCTGAAACCAATGAAGACGGATTTTAATAATTGATTTCTTATAAATTGAATGTAATCCAAATACAAATTAAGTAATAATAGTTATGTTACTTGGTATGAGTTGCTAGGTATATTAGGTATAGTCGCTAGGTTGCTATGTGTATGTTTCTAGACATAGCTTTTAGGTATGTTAGGTGTAGTTGCTAAATATAGTTGCTTGGTATAGCTAGGTATAGTTTCTATATATAGTTTTCTCATTTAAGTTAAATGCGTTTTATCTCTTGCCAATGATGTTGCTGATGACACTTTTCTTACTTAAGAACTACCAAACCCAGCCACTCTGGTGAGTTGTGTCTTCCTGAATTATAATCTGTAATACGCCGTTATCTTTAGTCTTTTCCAATCAATTTCCCCCGCCCGGAGTTCGTTGGTCTCTCACTACATTTTTTTCCTGGCTTCTCTTTTCTACTGGGGTGAACGTTATCGTATGCGGCACCCTGCTCAAAGGGCTACAAAACTGCTCTATGTATCCTACCTCGATGGAATGCACTATATCATTTTCATTATACATCTCATATAGCTTAGCGTTTTTTTTTTTCGGTGCGCCCTCTCAGCTTGCACGAAGAGTCCATGCCTTTGCTGCATGTGTCACGATAGGACTAACCTTATCTTTGTTTTTCGCGAGAGTAACGTCAACTGAAAAGGCTTTTGGTTTTGCAAAGTAAGCCCCAGTATCTAGACTTGCTTATTTCAGCAGAAATTTAATTTCGAAAATTTAACTCCACTTTCTTTGTTTTGACTCGGTCAGAATGAATGGGTTGGTGTATAAGGTATCAATATTTTTTAACAATAATTAACAAGGGCTGCGAAATTGAATGGAACACAATGAAATTTGTGATAAATATTAGCATTTATTGGTAAGGATAATAGAATCTGTAGCTTCAGATCTACATTGGAACAGAGGATTTTTTCTTAAATTTAGAGAAAATATAAATTTTCTTTTAGTTTTCTTATGTAATACATTTTTATTTCAAAATTAAAAGTACTACAGTTATAGTATATTAAATTTAAAAAAATTAAAACAGGAGGAGTGAAGTTCAGAGACTTTAGTTGAAAACGTCTACGATTTCTTTAACCGTTGATTAGTCAAGTTTTATATTCCATATTTCAGTTTACTGCAGGAATATTAAGTTGGCATGTTACCATAAACACTTGAATGATAATTATTGATTAAGTATAATATAAAAATAAATTTAATGATGTAAACTGCAGGCATTTTTTTTTATCATAAGCTGCGGATGGGTATCTCGCCCAGGGCAAGCTATTTTTGAAAAATAAAAGACCATTCCGGTGCAATGACTATCAGAATAGCTTTGGTGCCTATTATAGAATGCCCCATTTGGTACAATGGGAGATGAGAAATAAAAACAAATCACAAAGGCTAGGGAAGTACTTCAAATTATGCTACAAGTCAATTTTTTCCTCTGCTATGGTGATCCATTTTTCAATTTGATATTTAAGTCGATATGCCAAGTGTCGAACTGAGTTCTGTTTAGTCCAACCTATGATGAAGTGGAATGGTGTACACTCCAGATTTTTAATTGCAAACAGTGTCATTATCGTCAATAATGTCATTATTGTATTTGATCTGCACCCATTCGATGGTCTTGATTTTCTCTTACAGCTAATAAATGCAAAGTGGGAGGGTATAGCTCACTCGCTCCGCACATTCATAGGTGGTTATCAATAATTTGAAAGGTAAATTAGGTCTGATATATAAACTACCGTGCGACACATTGCTTGGAAATTAATCTATTATGGAAACTTATCGAATAAAACAAATGAATAAATAATGCCACCATCCATTATCACATTGTTTCTGAAAGCTGACAAAAAAAAAAGGGAATTCGCGATAGTATCGTCACGTGATCAAGCCCCTAGGTTCTGTTCGCTATCTCGCGTGTCTCATTGGCTGAATGTGTTTGTCACTTTCTATTATTTATTAATGCACTTTCGTCAGCTCATATATCTTTGGGTTTTACCTATTTGCTGTGTATCTATCAATCCTGTCGCTTCTTCTGCCCTCTCCAATCGTTCATAGATTAATTTATTGATATTGAATGATAAATTTTGTTATTTAAAAAAAAATTACTCTTTATTTCATCTAGGGAGCTCATTATCCTGCAACAAATTTCCATCGATCCTTCTATAAAATATTGAATATTACAGATCAAAGTATTTTCACCCCATTTTTTCAGCCATTGTTGTCTAAGATCCAGGTTCAATCCTTTTTCCTTCCTCCTCTTGTCTGAGTCCAGAATAATTTTTTAGCCCCCTATTTTTAGTATTTGCTAGTTAGAATTTGGTATTTGATGTTCCTTCTGCAAACTGTTATTTTTTATTCTTGTGATTGTTTAATATAAGAAATCTACTATTAGATGATTATAGTTGGGGTTCGGTCAAGGTAGATCCAAAAAAAAAATTTTTAAAAATGTATTTTTTTAAAAGATTAACTGCCAACGTTTCGGCCTATTACATTGTAAGCCATCTTCAGGGCTATCATGAAGACGAAAGAGGACGTCCTTCTCACAGAACAGAAGTTCACATTTCCATGACCGAACCCCAACAAAAATCATCTAATAATAATATTAATATCTACGATAAGAAACCTTTTTTTTTTTTTTTTTTTTTTTTTTTTTTTTNTTTTTTTTTTTTTTTTTTTTTTTTTTTTTTTTTTTTTTTTTTTTTTTTTTTTTTTAACGAAAGCAAGTGGTGGATAGGGCTTCGCGAGAGGGGTAGGCAGTCAAGTGGCGGTCAGGTAGACCCTGCTGGTGGAAATGGTACGGTCGGCCAGGAATACCTGAGTAGACGGATTATTATGTAGCAGGGCGAGTCTGCTCAAGAGACAGGGCACTGATAAGCCCATTCAGGCCGAATGTACTATCCTCCTTATGCGTTCTTCCCGGCGCCTGCACTACAATACCATTCCCTTGAGGGCACAGGATATGGTTCTATAGGCTGATAGAATCATACGTATAGGCAGTAGAGGCTCTCTTTTTAAATGTTAATAAAAAAATACGCAACACACAACAGCACATAAGGATGTACGTGATAAGTACAGATGTATTGGTTAAACAAAAAAAAAAAAAAACAGGACTTCAGTTAAAGCAAGCATTTTCTTTGAAACATCCAGACGTACAAGGGGGAAAAAACAAAAGTTTGGTTAGAGAGAGTATTTCCTTTAAAACATCCACAAATACTGGTAAGTACAGCTCCATTGGCAAAACAATCGGAAAAAAAAAAACAAGAAGTGGTTAAAGTCAGAATTTCCTTTGAAACATATCCACAAAAATAAATCTGTTTAGAGGATGACCAAAATTTAAAATATCAATATCTTCGTAATTAGTAGATACCGTAAATAAATTATAGAAAACAAATTGTTGTAAAATATAATTTAATACGATTTATATTACAATTTTTGACTAAAAACGAATATTAAGAATTATATTTAAGAATTTAAATTAGATTCTTGGGTGAGTCATCTTATTTTTCATTAATGACCTTTAAAAATTGAAATTGCACTTTCACAGCCGATCGTTATGCTTCCTTATTTAGCTCTACTTCTTTATTTATTTTTTAAAGTTAACATTGCAACTTTTAATTAAAATTTTTCTTCTTAATTTATTATTTTCACCTGATTTTAAGTGGTTGTTGACATTAGCTATGTGACATTTGCAGCCTATATGACAGTATAATTCGGCACTAGAGAAAGCAAATAACATTTTGTAGGATAATTTATTAAGAAGCACAATAAGTTAATTTAACTAGCTGTGCTATGTGAGTTCACCCTTTGGCTCAAGAGTATAGTGCCGTAACTACTTGGCTAACTGTACCTTAATATCACATACTTTTCTTTGCGCAATTTGCTGTAGAACAGTCTACAAGGAATTAATAATGACGCCTTCGAGTCAATATTATAACAATTGATTTAATAGTACAATAAGTAAGGATCTACACTTACTCCTCCATAATTTACAAATATGGCTCATAGAAAAGCTCTTTTTTTGGAGGACATTGTCTGTTTATCTTTCGTTAAAGGGATCATGGTTTCCCCTTCTCCTACCCCCAAAACCTCCACCCTCGGTGGCTTGGAGATACTCCGCGAGCGACAGTGTACTTTGCTGTGGCGAAGTTTATTCCCACTAAGTGTCTGAAGCAACAAAGTTTCAAGATATGCAAGCATAACATGGAGCGGTATGAATTCCAAAGCTCTCTCTCCCACTCTGCTTATCTCCCCTTTTGAAGGGACTAAGAGGACTATTCCGTCTAATTTTCTTCAAGTTCGCTCCCTAACTCCTACCGCTCTGACGATCTTGAGTATAAGCCCGTAAAAACATTACACCTGGATATGTACGTTCGAGNATGCGAATAGTTATTATGTGGATGTACATAGTAATTTCTATGTACTTGGAAACTATGAAATGTATAATAAAGAAAAAATTGAGAGAGAATGGAATAGAATCATACTGAATATGCATCTAGATAAGATTTAATAGCCAGTTCTTTCAGAAAGTTCATTACAGAGTCTATGACTTTATCGTCATCCAATAGAATTTCGTCTAGAGTCCCATTTAAGTTATATTATTTCCTTATTTCTTTATATTTCAGCCACTCTGTAAATATAAGTTTGATGGTAAGAAGTTGTCCACAGACCTCACAAATGGGTGGGTTATCCTTTGCCATTATATAGCCATGAATTCATGATAAATCTCCATTGACTTAGGTGTGTAGCAGACACCGGATTAGCGGGTCGAATGGCAAGTCAGCATTGACAGTCGATAGGAAGGTCTCTTCCTCCCCGAAGCTCCATGGCGGAGGGTCAGCTGACCCACTTGTGTGTGGGAGTGGGTCTAGTGGGAGGACACATCCACATATCACGTACGGACAATGGGCCGGTCTTGGCAAGGCGGTCTGCCATCATCAGGGATCAAGCGGGATTTATTGGTGGCCGGGCTTCCGAAACCGCCCTCTCGTAATCGTATACCACAGCCACAACTAGCCCTCGCCACCTCATGCACTCCCGCGTCCCAGCAGCCATTTATTTCTTCCGCTCAGGAGTGGACTCTCATTACATCAGCCGTTTCTACTTACTATCTACAGCATCCTGCAGGAACAACCTAAAAAAAAATCCTAAATAAACAAATAAATTTTTTTTTTAAAGTGTTAGCCTCCCTTTTAAGCACTTAATGTCATGGAGAGAAGGGCTATATGCAGGTTGCCATCCTATTCTAAACATCCATGTTTATCGTTAAAAGCTTGCCCTGTTTGGGATTTCAACTTGCAGCAACAGGATTGGGAACGGTTTCCATGAGCTACTCAGGCGCCCCAAAGAAATAATTATTATTCATAATTCTTCTTTGCACCTTCGCAAATTTCAATTATAATAAAGTTCTATATCAAA
Organism: Oncopeltus fasciatus; assembly: GCA_000696205.2. Taxonomy (NCBI): domain Eukaryota; kingdom Metazoa; phylum Arthropoda; class Insecta; order Hemiptera; family Lygaeidae; genus Oncopeltus; species Oncopeltus fasciatus. The sequence continues at coordinate 44,481 of KZ808197.1, read as the reverse complement.
ATGACAAGACCTTACTTGAAAAAAATAATTTTACTATAAAGCTGAGCGCTTTCGGTATCTACGAATCCATCATCGGAGCTCAGAAATCTCCCAGTTTAGGTCCAAGAGAGAGCCGGGGTAGAAAGAGTTCTCTTCCTTGCACCTTAAACGCTCAGCTATATAGTAAAACAATTTTGAGTGAAGTGTGAGCTTGTTAATTTCATGCAAAACTTTATTATTTTCTTTTAAATAAAAATATTTATTTATTACATTCTTGTAATAAAAAATCTTACAATTTGATGGCATAGTATTATTATTAATTTACAATTTTTGACTAAAAACGAATATTAAGAATTATATTTAAGAATTTAAATTAGATTCTTGGGTGAGTCATCTTATTTTTCATTAATGACCTTTAAAAATTGAAATTGCACTTTCACAGCCGATCGTTATGCTTCCTTATTTAGCTCTACTTCTTTATTTATTTTTTAAAGTTAACATTGCAACTTTTAATTAAAATTTTTCTTCTTAATTTATTATTTTCACCTGATTTTAAGTGGTTGTTGACATTAGCTATGTGACATTTGCAGCCTATATGACAGTATAATTCGGCACTAGAGAAAGCAAATAACATTTTGTAGGATANATTTTAAATTAATACAAAAATGATTAATTATAATTAATATTATGGTTTTCATTAAAAAATCAAGGAAAATGCATCTGTGATGGTTTCACATGACGTCAGTCATAAACTTGGTATAGCATACTCTCTAAAATATAAATAAACACTAGAAATTACTTTATTTGATTATTTAAGAACTTTTTAATACTGTCTGGGATTTAAAAAAGCTTAAATAAATAAAAATTAGTAAAATTTAATTTTGTACATATTTATATTAGTGGACGGGCTACGTGAGTGAAGACCATCCTTATAAAATTACCGACACTACATGAAGGCGAAGCTGCCGTCCTCTAGATTCATAATATTTTTAATCTAATCAGAAGAGAGGCTACAACCTCGTTCCCAGGCGAGTATAAAAGGGAACAATATTGCACCATGAATTTAACACGGTTTTATTTAAACCATTTTCCTTGGGACTTAATTAAGTCTACTTGCCGGGGCCCAGCAAGACCGGGATTAAAAAAAAAAAAAAAAGTTTGAAAAAAAAATTTATTCGATTGTTAGGACAACCAGAATGTCAGAGAGTTAAAAAAAAAAAAGGTTGTTAGAAAAGTTCGGGCCCAACCGGAGCGCGCTTATAAGAAATACCATTAAATTTCCATTACACATTTATTAGTACACTTAGGGATTTAGGGTAATGAGATTTTAAAAGCAACCTACTACTGGTCAGCTTAACTTTCTCCTTATGGGAATGTTATGTTCTCAGCTTTCACGGAACATTATATTTCCAACCATACTAAAGGTTATTAACATTTACCTCTTATTTTAATTAGTGTAACACCTTTAGCGTATGGTTAAGTATACTAAAAATATTTCTTTAAAATAATTTATACATCCATTCTTTACCTATGTCTTCACAATGTGCATTATATATATATATATGTGTGTGTGTGTGTGTGTGTGTGTGTGTGTGTGTGTGTGTGTGTGTGTGTGTGTGTGTGTGTGTGTGTGTGTGTGTGTGTGTGTGTGTGTGTGTGTGTGTGTGTGTGTGTGTGTGTGTGTGTGTGTGTGTGTGTGTGTGTGTGTGTGTGTGTGTGTGTGTGTGTGTGTGTGTGTGTGTGTGTGTGTGTGTGTGTGTGTGTGTGTGTGTGTGTGTGTGTGTGTGTGTGTGTGTGTGTGTGTGTGTGTGTGTGTGTGTGTGTGTGTGTGTGTGTGTGTGTGNTTCCAATAACCAAGAAAAAAAAAAAAAACAAAAAAAAAAACCTGTTTGAAAATAATAATTTTAGAAAATGAAAAATTATGTCAAAAATAGATTCTTTATCATAAAATATGATAATATTAATGAAAAACTTGTTTAAAATTGTACTTTCAATTTTGATAACTCTCTTAACATAAATAGAAAAATTATTAAACACTCTTTGTATTCGCGAAAGCTCGTCATTAGGGGAAGGGGTTAGCTTGAAACCTAACATTTGATGAAAAACATTTCTTAAAACCTAACAGAAAGCGTATCATTACTCGATACTAAAAATTGTCATTAAGATACATACCAAACTGGAATTGTCACATTGCCACAATATTGTATCCTTATAGTCCCAAACAATAGTGTTTTTAAAAATTAAAATCAACAATTTGTAACATATATGGTATATGGATATGGTAAGGTTGAGAGGCTCTAAATTTTTGAATTAATAAATAAATAAAAATATTGTTTTACTTGCTCTGGTAGCTAAGTTAATGACAATTAGGGTTATCAAACAGTATCCAATATTTCGCAATTTACATACAGTTTACTCTAATTTCTGAGCGCTTTCAGAATCAATGAGTCCATCTTCGGAGCTTTGTCAACTTTTGTCACAAAGAGTGCTCCAGTCTTGGCAGCTCTAAGCTTTAGTATAGTTCACCTAGAGCTGAGACAAGAGCACTCAAACAAAGAAGACGAAGCATTGGATATTACTTGAGGACTCTAAAGATAAATGATTATCCTTACATAGAGCTAATTATATTTTTGTCATGTATTGATATTTTGGGATCTAATTTATATTGTAATAATTTAGCCAAAAATACATATACTTCAAGAGCTAGGAGGGTAAATCAATTGTCCTAGCGGTGCCTTTCCTGGGTAAGAATCTAATCTTGCTCTATCCGAGGCAGGGGTGACGCGGGAAAAAGACACGGCCTTTGATGTCGGCGACAACAAGTTTCCTTCCTTTCAAGCGCAATAAGCTTCGTGGAAAACACCGCCCCCGCCCCTCCTCCCAAAAGCTTTTTGTCTATATTGGCGGGTAATCCAACTGATAACAAAGGGCCGGCTGATAACGAGACTCGACACTACGCGGAGATCAAAGGGGTGATTTCTGTAATTATATCTCCCTGTCTCCTGGGTTAAAACGGGACGGGCTCCCAGAGGAAATCTCCCCATCGGGCCCCGGCTCAGCCCGTCACATCCAGCCCGAGCTGATGGCTGAAATGCTATGTGGAACCGAGAGGATCCGAAGACTTCCGCGTCATTAATCATTATCTTTTATTCTTTCCGAACATGTCAGGAAATTTAATTTCTTTAAAATGAAACATAAATGACATACAAAGTATATGAAGGATTGGACGAGAATTTCTTCATGGAATTTAAAAAAAAATAAAAAATTTGTAAACAAATAATCTTTCATTTTTGTCTGCATGGTTGGAGGTTTGATCAAGTATTATACTGGAGAAATTATTCAAGGCTTTTGCCAGTATCAAAAGGATAAAATACTCCAAAATTATTGGGTAATTATTTATTTTATTTAAAATAATATGGCAATATTATTTATTGCCAACGTTTCAATTAAACTTCAAAGCCAGCATTTAGGCTGAAATACAGTACTCATTGTTACACTTACAGAATTATAGATTGGAAAGAACAGAGACTGACTTGGTATGTTATGTGACAGAAAGAGATATACCTAATGAACTAAAAATATAACTATACAAATATGGAAGAATAAATCAATTTTTATGTAATTTTATTTTTCTGATCCTGGCCGTAACCAAAACTAATTTCTCCAGCATATTGTTGTCAACTAAGTCATGATTTATTTATTCTAGAGCAGGGGTTTCTCTCCCTTTATCCACCACATTGTCCAAAAGACAGCTTGAAATTTAAGGATAAACTTTGGCAATAATGAAAACCTTTTTGTTTTAATTTATTGAATTTCTGAGATCAAATTCTTCCTCATGGAGTTTGACGGTGAAGTAACTATCATCGAACTGCCTTACTTCTTTTTAGCTCCTAATCCAGACAAATTTTATTCTATTATGTTTTCAGCAAATGTTCATTATAACCTGTACACCCTGTATCTCTGTATGCATTTGATTCCCTTATGTATTAATGATGGTGTTTTTATTTCTTGAGCTTCGAAAAAACTACACAAACTGTAGTGTCTTACATATTGAGTGCAAATTTTTTGAATAATCTTATAAGCCAAACTGATTTTCACATTTGAAGAACCATTTTCTTTTGATAACAAAAGCATTCATTTCATTGATGATTAAATGATTGCATCCCTTCTCAACTTCAGATCTTCTTTACTTTCACTTTGGATTTAACTGCAGATATTTACGTTTGAGGCGGCTTTGATTTTAATTATAGATTAAATAGAAAACAATGGTTATTTTAAAAACAATGGAGTACATGGATATCTGCTTAGAGATCCTTCAGCCTGGACTCAACGCTCTAAATTAAATGTTTAAAAGAATAGTGGAAATTATTTCCATCTAGCTTAGTACTTGTAGAAGACAAATTGTCACTTATTTTTAATTCACTAGACAACTAATCAACAATTGAAATACAAACTTTTGCAATCCGCCATCAACACTTGTTAAAGAAAACAAGTCTTAGCAAGTGTTTTATTACAACTGATACTGTCTCACCCGAAATAATTAATTTATAATAGCGAAAGTATGTTAGATATTCTAACATAAAAATATCGCAGTGATTGCTTTTCAAATTTTATTATTAATTTCAATGTTTTACTTGTTTCTTATTGAAGCCTGTATTTTCATGTGAAGTATATAGGGGATAGATCCTTGAAAGACTTTCCCACATAATTATTAGTATAAGGAGTATTTTTTGTTTTTTTTAAATAATAAATAAGGTTTCGAGAAGTGAACATACGACTTTTATAGCGTCTTTGACTTCGTTTTTATCTTAGAGAAAAGCTAATGACTACTTTCTGTTTTTATAAATTTCCGGATTTGAATCTTTTAATAATATTTTGAACGTTTCAGTTTGTGTATTAAGATATTTTTAATGTGTATTAAAATATTTTCATTATCTGTGTAATACTATTTCTGCTTGAGACGTTCCTGTTCTCCCCTGAAAATAGTGTGTGTTCTTGGAGACGATCCACGACAAGGTTCATGTTATAACAGCCTTATCCCCGTTTCGGTGAACGCATTTTCTCTATATTAAGCATGTTCCGAATTCCTTGAGGAATTGGCATATTGTGTAATTCAAGTCTAATTTGTAGAATATGTGGTAGTGTTTCTTTTTTTTTTTAGGGAGGGGGAAAAGACTGTACACCAACATCCACTAAGATGGTAACACTGGTGTTATACAATGAGCTCCGAAAATTTACTCTCGGTACACTCAATAGGATCGTGTAGAACTGAAATATTTATCCTAAGGACTGAGTCATAATTCCTAAGTCATTGACTGGAGGTCAGATGTCAAAAGGTTTGACATAACAGACTCCTGGGGTTTACTTAAGTAGGCATGTCTCACTGCCTCTGAGATTATATAGCGTCAGTTAAGTGCCCTCACCATGGGCACTTGATTCGACTCGGACTAAGGACGAATACGTAGAGGCAAGATGAACCCCATTCACGGGGCTCTTGAGCAGAGAGATGGCCGCAGAGGAGCGCCACTAAGACAACGGTCTTGTATCCGGCATTCGAATCGAATCCTCGGCCGGTACAGAATTAATGTTGCCTTCAGCACGTGTATGGAGTGAATGAATGAGTCGGTATGTCCGTTCGGGAATCCCAAGCGCGAGCCACAACTTGGCATGCCTCCCACCACTTCACAGTTCCTCACCGTCTTACACTTGTCTCAAGCAGTCCACTCCTCACAGGGTACATGAAGCTGACGAGATCATCTAAATTTTTAAATTATTTCAAAACGCACCTATCTCATCATTTTTTTTCTCTTTTTAATGCTACGCTCAGCTTTACAAAATAAATATTTGTATTGCATGCAATTGTACGAAATGTAAGAAAACATTATTGACGCGCGTCGTAATCCATATGGTATTAGCTAAATCAAATGAATTTCATATTTTGCAGCCATATTTGTTCTAATTCTAAGTACATCAACTGCTTATGAAAGCGGCTCAAAATTCACCATTTGTTTAAAAACATTTTACCGCTTTAGCAGTCGTAATAACTGGTTAAACTCAACGTAATTCGACGCATAACATTGAGGTATACATATATATTTTACAATCGACTTTCTTATTTAGAGAAACTTTTTGAATGCGGACAAAAGGTGTTCCATTGGATTACCTGTGATAGTTATTTTGTGTGACATGCAAAGTGAATGTCCTCTAAATGTTAGCAGCCATCATTAACATCAGAGTTCCGGACCAGGGAACCATACAGTCGCGGTGTCGACGAACCAGAGAGAGAGAGAGTTTGAGAGTGAGGGAGAGACAGGCCAGTCTCTCTTCACTCCTCACCGATAAAGGGCGAGATATCCCCGAAAATTTTACTCCTTGTGATTTTTTTTCTTTTTGTGTGTGCACTGCACTCTACATCCCAACTGTTCTTGATTACCATATATCACAGGCGCGAGTGTTTCATTTTCTTCCTATATATATATATATAATTTAGGACCTTTAGTACCATAAATTTTTATATCTTCAGATAGGATCGGATCGGAGTAAAAAGAACTATATTCAAAGTCCAAAAGTAGGAATAGTTGAAGTCACAGGCTGGACATAAAAGTGGAGAGTAGGCGTTCAACCTAGATCTTATTTTTAATGAAGACTTATTTTTCATCCTATTTTACATCCTGCCAAAAACGCCGAAGGAAATAGTTAGCAATACTTTGTGGTTTGCCAATATGATATTAACGTAGAATTAAAATTCTCCCGTTCCTATTGGAATCCTATGTTATATATTTAAAAGAAGAATGAGAGGAATTGACAAGCTCGCTATTACTGTCGGAGAATGAAGTTGTAATAATAATCTTCGAATGGATTAATTAATAATAATCTCAATTTTTAAGAATGATTTCATCTTGGAACAGCCTACATTTAAGTTCTACCGTCTATTTAATTGGAATTTTAATGATTTCATGAGAAAATCAAAATTTTTAGTATATACCAGGTATGCAAGTTTAAAATGTCGTTTTAATTCCAATAGAATGCGCTCTTAGCCTATTGAAGGATTTGCTTATCTCTAAACGCTATTTTGTTTGTTAGTCATTTGTTTACAAAAGTCAGTTGTTTTTAAGTCGTTTACGTGGACGTATCATACCTTTCTTTGGTGTTAAAAATGTCTAATTTTAAGCCAAATAAAGAGCATTTGCGGCATGTCATGATTTTCTTATTTAATCAAAAGAAAAAGGCATCTGAATGTCATCGAATTTTTGTTGAGACTTATGGCGATCTTGCTCCAACCGTCAAGACATGTGAACGTTGGTTTCAACGTTTCAAACG
>KZ808196.1:263935-274112 GCA_000696205.2 Oncopeltus fasciatus | reverse complement strand
ATATATAGAGAGAGAGAGAGAGAGAGAGAGATTAAGAGAGGGGGGGAGGAGATAAGTATATTTGACATTGTGCCCTGTTAATTATCAATGTGCTTTTTATCAACAAGAAAAGGATTTTTACACTACAAATCGATAAGTGTTACCATCCATTTAGCGATAGAGAGCCACTTTCCGTCTTCCTGTGACGATAATATTTGGGGAAACAAGATAGAGCAATTTGAAATTCGGCACTGCAAACATATGTCTCTCCCGAGTATTTAGTAACTGTATTTTAGTTGTCCTTCGGTGGGTTTAATAAATTAGTCTTAAATAAATAAACGCTTTGGCATATACCAATATTTATTGGCTTCTTATCTAATAAAATCATCGCCAGATATGTGTCGGAAATTTTTATTAATTAAATAATGTAATAAGTTTAATTAAAAGCGCAGATAATACTTTCTTGTATCGTACAATCATATATATATATATATATAAAATCACAATCTCGACTCGTCGATGTGTGTTTATTCCGATTGAACAATACAACCACAACCAAGAGTCACGCTAGTAAAATGGTTCATTTATTGTCAGCGTGTGTTTCCTAGAGTCATCTTCTTTTATGAATAACATTGAAATGTTTATAATTAAATTACATAATTTTGTACATAATTACGTCACTAAATACCGGAAAAAATTCATGCAATTAACGCCTTCCCCAACTGACAGATTTTCGTCATCAACGAACTATTCAATTAAATTCAAACGGATTTTTAATTGCCTCAATACGCACATTTTGTATTGCTTTATTATTAGTCTTTAATATTCACTTTTCAATTATTCTCTCTTGGTTAACAATTAATTCAAAAATTAATCATAAGTTACTATAGCATTGCATTTATGAAATGCTCTTTCCAATCCAATAAAGGTTCAATTAAATAAGATCGTTTGATCATTTTAATTGAATGAGTGACCCTCTCACTCAAACTCTCACTCTCTCTCTCTCTCTCTCTCTCTCTCTCTCTCTGTTTCCCTCTCCCTCTTGAGGCCTCATCTCTCAGCAGGACAACTGCTTTTTCCAGAGTTCCATCTCTCATATTTCTCACTAAAAAAAAAACAACAACACGGCTTATCAATCTCCTTGCTTATCAGCAAGTTAAAGGGCCTGAACTACTTACATTAGGTGTCGGTAGGGAAGACGTGAGTGCACAGAAGACTTGGGAACTGAGGCAGCCTACCGTGCTCGTGCAATGCCGGTGACACGTTAGAATGTCCCCTCGTCACATGTCCTCAGAAGGTCCTGCATCGTGAAGAAATGATTCTTTAAACCCCAGCCCCAATTTTACCCAACTTTCAGCCAGTCGAGAGAATGTCAGAATGCGAGAGGTTCTTCATCAGTTGTCAAACCAGTTTGTTAAGGAAAGTCGGCAAATTTCGTTAAGATACATTAATTTCATTTAACCAGATATCTTACGCAAACGACGATGCCAAAACTGCTATCAATTTTGTGGTGTCATAGAGATTCCGTAAGGACATCAAGCTATTCATGTTGTTCCCATGACGGCGACTCTCATAACGCCTGAAAAATTTTCATTTTTTTCTCACATTAAACATAAAGTTAAAAATGATAATGTGATCAATGTTGCAATATGCTTATTATTATTTTTTTTTAAATTTTTATTTATATATTACATTCTGTTAAAATAAAAACATTTTGTAATTTGGTTGGAAAAAATGAACAAAATAAAAATAACATTCAATGACAATCGCATGAGGAGAAATTGTGACCAATGACACCCCTCTCAAATTGTTTAGACTGTGTACACAAGAGGTCACGAGGCCATTTTCGTTTGTGTCGACGGGGAGGGTTGTAGGGGTTGGAGGACATGGTCTGTGCTAGTGGATTAGGATGGTATGGCAGTTTACTGTGGAAAAGAGTGAANAAAAAAAAAAAAAAAAAAAAAAAAAAAAAAAAAAAAGTGAGCAACAAAAGACATGACGTCTGTACTCAAATCAGCCACGAGCTGATTTTATCTCACCAACACCCAAATGAATTCCTTATCCAAGCAAATAGTTTTGAAAAATAAATAGATATAAAGACTAATTAAATTTAGCTTACATTTAATAAATTAAAATAAAATAATAAATAATAAAACTTCTCACTGCAGTCCTTTTCAGTACTTTCCATTGCCCGATGTGCATTAATAGATTTCAGTAATGCACTCCTGACTAGTCCATGATTATCTTATATCATTTCAGGTGATGGTCTCTACTCCAGCCATTACCCAGACTGTCACTCTTTTGACACGTCTGTTGAGTACTGATAGATCAGAAGACTGTACTACGTATAGTCAAGCTCCGATTGTATTAAACCACATCAGTCTTCATCTTTCTCTAGTCCTGTTCGGTACTTTCCATTGCCTGAAGTGCACTAATAGATTTCACTACTGCACTCCTGACTAGTCCCTATATATATGTATGTATGTAAGGAAGGGATGAGGATAGCAGCTGTTGGTGGTATGTTACACTGATAAACGTACCCTCCAGGTGACTCTTAGCCTTGTTACCGACTCCCTGGGACTTCAAGGCTTATGGATTTTAGATAATAAGTATGGATGTAGTATTTACAGGTCGCGAAGAGGGGAAGGTCTTTGACAAACCTGAATCTGAGACATGTTAATCACAGGGATCCCTGCCTGCAAAACCAGGTAGGCACCCTGAAGGTTGCAATGATATTCCACAAGTTATTGAATAATTTATCGATACGTTCTCAGCTATACAATTGGAATCGAGGGAGTGTGCATATACACAAAAAAGTAAACCCACTTCCCCCACCCCAAACATTACTGCTAAACTCATTCCTCTCGTCATCACACGCAGTTCCTTTGTGCTTCATCTGATGAATGGCAACTTGCTTCCCCGATAGTTAAATATTTTTCTGTATTCTATACTGTTGTGTACACCCCTTTACATTTGAATTGATATGATATGTTTTAGTTCATACATTCATGCATACACCAAATCACGTATACACACATATTTACATAATTATCTGTACACTCAACTTTTGAGGTTATTAAACCAAATATCTCTATGATCAAGCATGTTTTTTCCTTAGAATGTTTTGAATTCCGGAATTCACATTCGAGGTAGAAGGAGATAGATTGCGACATATCCTTAAAAATTTGATGACAAATTTTATAATACTCTATACATTATACAAGAATCCATTCACAAAAGTAATAATTCCATAATATACAGAGGGTGGTGAGTTCAAAAATGCCGTTGAACTCCTGTTAAAGGTTCTCTCACCCAGATTTTAATCTGTACCAGAGTAATTATAGAGATTAGCGATAAATTAATCACAGCGGAAGTAGTGTATTCTATTATTCTTAGCAATTAGGTAGGGATAGAGTTGAGAAACTGTTATACCTACCCTTTAAATGGTAATAAAAATTAATTTTAAATATTCAAAAATCCAGATTTAATTTTTCTGTCAGGGATAATCAATTTTAACTGTTGACACAGTTCTGCGGGGCCTTTGTATAATTTAAAGTGTTTTTTTTTTGTTTTAAGGACATTTTAATAATTTATTCTCTATTTATTCGCCTTAATGGATGATGGGAAATCTAAATAGTTTACGAAACTCCGGCATGACAGACTTTTCTTTGCTTTTCTTTGTTATTGGGACATCCATCCAATAAGAATAGAGTTTACTTGACGTGGCGGTTTCAAAAGCAAATTTTTATTATCAACGATGTTGACGTAGAAAAGGATTCTCTACGTTTTTTTTAAGACTTTAATTTCTTAATTACATACATTATATTANCCTGACTAGTCCCTGATCATCTAATATCATTTCAGCTGACGGTCTCTACTGCAGCCATTATCCAGACTGTCACTCTTTAGAGACGTCGGTTGAGTACTGATAGATCAGAAGACTGTACTACGTATAGTCAAGCTCCGATTGTATTAAACCACATCAGTCTTCATCTTTCTCTAGTCCTGTTCGGTACTTTCCATTGCCTGAAGTGCACTAATAGATTTCACTACTGCACTCCTGACTAGTCCCTGATCATCTAATATCATTTCAGCTGACGGTCTCTACTGCAGCCATTATCCAGACTGTCACTCTTTAGAGACGTCGGTTGAGTACTGATAGATCAGAAGACTGTACTACGTATAGTCAAGCTCCGATTGTATTAAACCACATCAGTCTTCATCTTTCTCTAGTCCTGTTCGGTACTTTCCATTGCCTGAAGTGCACTAATAGATTTCACTACTGCACTCCTGACTAGTCCCTGATCATCTAATATCATTTCAGCTGACGGTCTCTACTGCAGCCATTATCCAGACTGTCACTCTTTAGAGACGTCGGTTGAGTACTGATAGATCAGAAGACTGTACTACGTATAGTCAAGCTCCGATTGTATTAAACCACATCAGTCTTCATCTTTCTCTAGTCCTGTTCGGTACTTTCCATTGCCTGAAGTGCACTAATAGATTTCACTACTGCACTCCTGACTAGTCCCTGATCATCTAATATCATTTCAGCTGACGGTCTCTACTGCAGCCATTATCCAGACTGTCACTCTTTAGAGACGTCGGTTGAGTACTGATAGATCAGAAGACTGTACTACGTATAGTCAAGCTCCGATTGTATTAAACCACATCAGTCTTCATCTTTCTCTAGTCCTGTTCGGTACTTTCCATTGCCTGAAGTGCACTAATAGATTTCACTACTGCACTCCTGACTAGTCCCTGATCATCTAATATCATTTCAGCTGACGGTCTCTACTGCAGCCATTATCCAGACTGTCACTCTTTAGAGACGTCGGTTGAGTACTGATAGATCAGAAGACTGTACTACGTATAGTCAAGCTCCGATTGTATTAAACCACATCAGTCTTCATCTTTCTCTAGTCCTGTTCGGTACTTTCCATTGCCTGAAGTGCACTAATAGATTTCACTACTGCACTCCTGACTAGTCCCTGATCATCTAATATCATTTCAGCTGACGGTCTCTACTGCAGCCATTATCCAGACTGTCACTCTTTAGAGACGTCGGTTGAGTACTGATAGATCAGAAGACTGTACTACGTATAGTCAAGCTCCGATTGTATTAAACCACATCAGTCTTCATCTTTCTCTAGTCCTGTTCGGTACTTTCCATTGCCTGAAGTGCACTAATAGATTTCACTACTGCACTCCTGACTAGTCCCTGATCATCTAATATCATTTCAGCTGACGGTCTCTACTGCAGCCATTATCCAGACTGTCACTCTTTAGAGACGTCGGTTGAGTACTGATAGATCAGAAGACTGTACTACGTATAGTCAAGCTCCGATTGTATTAAACCACATCAGTCTTCATCTTTCTCTAGTCCTGTTCGGTACTTTCCATTGCCTGAAGTGCACTAATAGATTTCACTACTGCACTCCTGACTAGTCCCTGATCATCTAATATCATTTCAGCTGACGGTCTCTACTGCAGCCATTATCCAGACTGTCACTCTTTAGAGACGTCGGTTGAGTACTGATAGATCAGAAGACTGTACTACGTATAGTCAAGCTCCGATTGTATTAAACCACATCAGTCTTCATCTTTCTCTAGTCCTGTTCGGTACTTTCCATTGCCTGAAGTGCACTAATAGATTTCACTACTGCACTCCTGACTAGTCCCTGATCATCTAATATCATTTCAGCTGACGGTCTCTACTGCAGCCATTATCCAGACTGTCACTCTTTAGAGACGTCGGTTGAGTACTGATAGATCAGAAGACTGTACTACGTATAGTCAAGCTCCGATTGTATTAAACCACATCAGTCTTCATCTTTCTCTAGTCCTGTTCGGTACTTTCCATTGCCTGAAGTGCACTAATAGATTTCACTACTGCACTCCTGACTAGTCCCTGATCATCTAATATCATTTCAGCTGACGGTCTCTACTGCAGCCATTATCCAGACTGTCACTCTTTAGAGACGTCGGTTGAGTACTGATAGATCAGAAGACTGTACTACGTATAGTCAAGCTCCGATTGTATTAAACCACATCAGTCTTCATCTTTCTCTAGTCCTGTTCGGTACTTTCCATTGTCTGTAATGCTCTAATAGATTTCACTACTGCACTAGTCCCTAACACCACAAAATATAACCTACTTATTACATAAGAGATGAAGGTTTTCCTATATGGACAATTCCTCTGGCCTGGTAGGAGGTAATTAAGGATTTCATAAATATCGTCACTTGAAGTGAGCGATTTTGGGCTGTGAAATTTCTCAGGATTAATATTTTATATCTATGGTTTTCTTAATAAGTATATTCTATGATATTCTTTATTTTACCCATAAATAGGAAAGATGAGTACTTATAAAAAATCCATAAGCTGACTTTTTTTTATAATTTCATTAAGAGTGGATCTTTTCAAGTTCACCAATAATTATTGATTAATTATAATTCATTCTAGAATAAATTAACTCTATTTATTAGTTACTACTTCCTCTCTACAAAATAATGATTATTAAATGATCCATACAATAGGATAGGTACTCTAATTTATTAATTTCCTTAAACATTTATAGCTCTACTTTCAGGGGCTTTTTCTAACGGTAAACGTTGTTTTTTTTGTGTGTCTCTGTGTGTGTTTTTATTTATGTTGTATATTATTTTTTGCTACCTCTGATAAACATTAATTAATACTCAATTAGAGCCCAAAGTTTGATATGCACCAAATGTTAATTTCATATATACATACAATAAGGGTAAATAACCTGTAAAAAAATATTTCAATTAAATTTCCTTTTTCTATATGTTTTATTTATTTATGTGGGGAAAATAATTAATTAATTATAACTTAGTCAAAGTTGAGGAGTCATTATGATTACTAAAAGAAATTGTCTTCCTGTTGAATTTTTTACTTAACGACTGGTTTCGGCTGTATTGCCATCTTCAGACCGAAGGTTTTTTGTTTCTTTACAGTTCCGGCTCGAAGATAGCAATGTAGCTGAAACCGGTCTTGAAATATAAAGTTGACGAGGAAGACAATCTCATTTGCTAATCAAAACAGTTAATATGTTTTGCGGTTAAGTTCTGTAGTTCTGATTTTATAGGCCGTTTTCAATGGTATATTATTGAAAAATATTAACAAAACGGTTAGAATGAAAACTTAGCTATAATTTACAGTAAAATGGCCTTCATCTAAAATGTTCAGATTCCCCCTTCTGGAATTTCATCCTGGAACAAATAGCGAATCCCCGGCAAAACCATAATTCTGGATTGCTCTCCAGACAGCAATAGGGGTCATTAACCCCCCCCCCCCTTCCACCACCCGGGAAACTTGCATTCACCTCAGCTCCGTCCGTGGACTTTATCTTCTTCTGATCGCCCTTCTCCGTGGCCATGGATCGGGTTCTCCACCCTCGCAAATTCCAGTCAATGGACAAAAAAATATAAAATTAAAGAAAAACTGATAAAATGAAAAAGAAAACTTAATGTCTATCTTATATTTCTTTATATTTATATTATGTTAAATGAAAGTCATTGGTTTTTTTTTTTTTTTTTTTTTTTTCAGTGTACCAAGTAAGGCAATAATGGTTATAGGAAGAATAGTTTTATCGGTAAATACATTTTAAAAATCCACCAATCATAAAGAAATCAGATCCCCAAGTTGATTAAGTATAAATAAGATTAAATTATAAATAAAATTATACCAAAATACTAAAAATTGAGAAATAGAAGGATATTCATAGTTAAGTTGGCTGTCATCTGAAGGCACAAATCCCTCCAAATTAAATTTAGTGAAATCCGAAGGAATTTTTATATGCCTATAATTTTGTCTGGTAGATTGGAACGGAGAAAAATATGGAAGGGACAAAATTGCTACATTACTATGCTAACAATATCTATACCTAATAAACCTAACAATAACTCAGAATATGCTTATAACTCACAATACCTAACAACTATATTTTTACAATTTAACAAGCAATGCCTAACTATTTCTAACAATGCCCAGTTTAAAACTATATATATATTTGTCTGTTTGCGCTGTAGAGCCCGAAGATTTTAGAGTAAAGAAACCCTAGTCGGCATTTAAGCTTTCTTTTACGAACTGCCGGATGAGTTTGTAAATGTCTGAAATAAGTCGAAGGCTAGGAGGGGGTAAAAAGAAGTGCAAAATTTAAAATCCTATGGTCTTCATCATTAATAATTTAAAACGTTTTAATATAATTTAGAATGATTATTTTAAAAGAAATATAATCNCGTGAATCGCAAAGGTTCTCTTTCGTCGCCAGTTTTTTATTTTTACCATGCTTTAAATATTCTAAAGAGAGTATATATATATATATATATATATATATATATATATTCGGTAACATTTTTAAAATGTACATTTAGTAAGAAAGTATTCTTTATATTTAAGAAAGTAATTTAGAGTGGTTGACGGGCCCTGTAGTTTTAAAGTAAAAAAAACCAAATTCGGCTTTCTGTTCAAAGCCCTAGAATGGTTTTGTCAAAATCAGACGACAATTTAGTTTTGATTTAAGCCAAAATTTAAAATTGCTATACGATCTTTGTTATTTTAGTCACGAAACATTTTATAGAACGTAACAGGTGTAAATTGTAATTTCTTTAAGTTTAATAACTATAACACTTTTTTTTTCTAATACAAATTAAAACACTTTGCTTTACGAAAAACATTAGTTAATAAGTTTATGGTCAAAGTTCAGTGGTCATAACTTTTACAACCATTGTTTATTTTGGCTTGTAAATAAATTTTCTTTATTTTCTCTTAATTATATCCGTTTTTAATGAAACATGGGTTATCTGCCTTGATTTTGCACTAAGATGGACTTTGAGTATTTATATTCTTATGATTTTCTCTTAATTTGCATGTCACAGAAAGTATTTAAGAATCAAACTAAGAGAGATATTTATTTTTCTTTAAAAAAAAAAAAATTTCCTTTCCGCTAATTTCTTCTGCAATTCCATTAAGAAACAGAAGGAAAAAAAACGTCTTAAAGGTTTGATTAAAAGAGAAGACAATAAGTTATAATTTTAATGAAAAATATTTATGAGATCTACTGGGTGTATAAGATAATAAACAATTCATTATAGTATTATGAAAAATTCATTTAAAAGAAGGTTATTACTATTATTATTAGTAGGGTTGAGCGACCACCACCATATTTTTTTTTTCATATTTACAATAATTTATGGATTTTTTTTTTTTTTTGCTGTGTTAGCCACCCTTGCAACCACTTAGGGTCATTGGAGGGA
This sequence comes from Oncopeltus fasciatus, assembly GCA_000696205.2. Taxonomy (NCBI): domain Eukaryota; kingdom Metazoa; phylum Arthropoda; class Insecta; order Hemiptera; family Lygaeidae; genus Oncopeltus; species Oncopeltus fasciatus. The sequence goes on along the minus strand of KZ808196.1, from coordinate 264,855 downwards.
GGGGCTATATACAGGTTGCCACCCCATTTTAAACACCCATGGCTCAGGACAAGCTTCTATTTATAAATAAAAGATTGACCTGGGCGGGATTTGAACCCGCGGCGTCAGGATTGCGAGACCCGTACGGATCCCCTGAGCTAGCCTGGCGCCTCTACGGGTTTTTAATAAAGTGTTAAAGTGATAGCCTCTCTTTCAACCACTTAGTGTCATGGAGGAACAAGCTATCTACAAGTTGTCATCCCATTCTAAACATCCATGGCACAAAAAGCCTTCATTTCGATAATTAGGGCTGGATCCCATGTGCCCATAAAATTGTCCATCTTTCTTGAAAGCATTTGAAAACGGAAATGTAATTTCAGCATAAAGATATATGGGCATAAGAAGTAGTACAAATATTTGAGAAGGCGTACTATTCCAGGCCCACTTCTCCTTAAAGAATACTCTCCGAATCATATTCCCTCATCCTGGGGGGCTTTCCAGGAGTGAAGGATCTGCTGGAGGTCGAGCTGGCAAAACTGGAAAAAATACAGTAAAACAGGAGTAAGTAAATTTTCTTCGGGAAATTGAATACAAGAAAATTGTTTTAGCCTACGCACGGTAGGTTTCCTGCCATCTGACAAACCTGTTTTGCAAAGCATTGAATTTGTTGTAGAAGCGTTTGTTACCTTTCTTATACTTAGATAGAGACGTCCACATAGAGACGACAGGATATGTTAGTTGTTAGCATTTGTGTAAGTTCCCATACATAGCAATAGATCCGGCATACATGAATATATTAGAAAATTTCAACTTCATTATAAATACAGTCCACAAATTGTATTGTTATATAAATCGTTTCGTGAAATAAACAAAAATATATGTCAAATATATACAAATATTATCCATAGGTATATATATATATAGGAAGAATAGTTTTATCA
>KZ808196.1:253603-263891 GCA_000696205.2 Oncopeltus fasciatus | reverse complement strand
ATATATGTATATACAAAATAAAGAAAACACAGTTTAACAGTTCCTGATACGTGATGTTAAAATAGCTGGAATTTGAAGGATGCGAGCGAGGAGTGACGAGTATTCGTCAGAGAGTCTGAAGGATCTGATGAGGAAGGAGCGACTAAATGCAGAGTATTTGTAAGGAGGAGGATAAAGGTCGGAATGTCGAAAACGGGTGGGGTGGGGAAGTCCGGAAGATTTAAATGTTATAAGGCTACAGAGGTAGGGAAGGGAATGGGAAGATATGACTTGATAGAGGAGAGAACCAAGGAAATATTGCCTACGGTAAGAAGGGTATACCATCCCGACTCGGAGTACAGCTTTGTAACCATAGACAAACCTGATGAAACAGTTTAGCAGAAGCTTAAGCCTATCCTCTAGTTCTCCTGTGAGGCCCCCATAACCAGTGCAAACTTAGTCAAAATGGGGGAATATGAGTGAGTATACAAGGAGACTATGATTTTTACAAAGCAGGAGATGACTAGAGAGGCGAAATTGTTAGAGAGTGGAGAAACAGCGATAGAAAATCTGTGAAATATAAGTTTTCATGAAAGGGTTTGTTCTAGCAGAAAGCTAAGGTTTTTGACTGAAAAATGAGAGAAATTTGGGCGCTGATTAATTGTGAGGGAAGGAATAGGAGGGTGCGATAAGCAAGGATTTAGACCCAAAAACAATAGCCTGAGATTCAGAAAAAGCTTGTTTGTCAAAGCCCAGGAACATATTGAATTTAGGTCTTTTAAAATCTTTTGAATAGCCTTCTGTAATTCTTCTGGAGGTAAGGACAGGTAAATCTGGGTATCCTCTGCGTGAATGCGATAGGAATAGTGTCTAATGGAAAGGTTGAGGTATGAATGAAACCAAAGAAGAGAATTGTTAGAGAAAGAAAGGTATTTAAGTTTATATAGTAGACGGGAGTGATCAATCGCATCAAAGGCTTTAGGAAATGTGCAAGGATTGAGATTTTTCTTCTTAGGAGCGAAGTATGGGAAGAGAAGCCAGGGCGAGAACCGGATTGGAAAGAATATAGGAACTTAGCATTTTCCAAGAAAGAGGACATTTGTTTCTGTACCAACTTTTCTAAGGGTTTTGCAAGGATAGGGAGAATAGATATGGAATGGAAATCATTGTAGGAAGAGGGATTGGGAATTTTGTTTAAAAGCTTAACTATTGCTGTACTTCAAATTCTAAATGATGTGGGACTTATCTAATTTTATATTTTGTTTATAAATTGTTCCTTGGATACTATTTACTTATGCAAGTGTTTGTTTAAGTTTAACTACTTAACTTTATCGCAAGCATTGAATCACTGAAGGTGACAGGAGACCCCAGAGGGTGAAGGACTCTGGCTGTTTTGGCGAATTGCGATGGGGCTGGAAACGGCGCCCTTGCGGGCTGAGTGCGTACTTTGATAAGTTCGGGCTTGGTCCTTCCTTACACGGATTATCCCTCCTCCATCTGGAGGCTTTAGAGAGAGGAGGAGCCCGCTGCAAATTTGATAACCCTGGAAGCGGCCAGCTGTCATTAGTGACTTCCAGCTAAGCGCTACACCAGTAGCGGCTCCTGGGCGGAGTAACAGTTACTGCCAATAACAGCCCGGGGACAGCTGCTCCGGGAGGACCCCCCACTTTAAGTGGCGCCAGAGTGACACCCACACACGCGCCCTAACATCTCTTAAGAGGCTTTCAGTAGAACCTATGATAGTGATTATGATGATGTCACAGTGATGTAGTAGTGATTTGTGATGAGGTTACTCCGCACTACTAATGCTATGAATATGTCATTGAAGAAGTTCATAGAAGGAAAAGTAACTTAGTGATTTACCCATATGTATGCCCTTCCTTAATAATGAATGGGAGAGATACTTATATTTACGAATCTTCTGCGTGAGGACTAAATTGGACAAAGGCAAATGACGTCAATGCTGTTCTAAAAAAGAAAAGAAAAAAGAGATATTTCTTAAGAAACCGATTGATATATTGCACTTGTCACACAGAGGTAGACGAAAGTTTTAAATGATTTTTTTTTTTTTTTTTTTTTTTTTTTTTTTTTTTTTTTTTTTTTTTTTTTTTTNTCTAATAAAAATTGTAACAGGCTCTATACAAGACATTATTACGACCGATATGTAAATAAAAACTGTGCTACTAAGCCTTCCAATATCCAACAAATACAATCCTTTCAGTCCAAAGTCCTAAGAACAGTAGCAAATGATCCATATTATGTATCCAATTCTACCCTTCATTACGATTTTAATATATCTTTTGTCAAAGTCCTTATCTCCACCCGCTTCAAGCCCTTCCACAGCAAGCTTCCATTTGACCTTAATCCATATAAAAAAAAATCCCTATTGTCGGACTCCAATCCTCGCAATCCAAGTGACTAGAACGAAGGTGGGCTCGCGACCTCCTGGGCCTTTTCTCGGGGCTGGAAGTCCGTGGAAGGTGTCCCAGAGCTCCATGAGCTATAAACTTTAAAATTTATTAATTAAACTTTAAATATATATATATAAGAAAGAAATTTCTCTCTAGATAAACTAGTATGAGTCCATTCATGAATTGATGAACTTGATTTCCAAGAACTGAAACTAAAAAATAACCGAAGATAGATTAATTTCATTAAGCTTATGAATAAATAATATACATTATAATTTAAATTAATATAGAAATTGAGACTTATATAAAAGAAATGTAAAAAGCTTTACTCAAAATAATTTGTAAATCTAAAGATATTTATATATTTATACTTTTCCACGACCTGTCCCTCAAATTTTCCCGATTTTTCTTTTGTGTTCATAGACTACCAGGGTCATTAGCGTGTAATGCATAACCTCTAATGCAATCAATAGTTATTAAAATAAAATTAATAACAGCACAATAAGGCAAAATGCCAAAGTACATGACATTAATATTTTAAATAATAAATTTCACTTCTTATGTTGACGCCTCCTCATGAGTTTGCATTCTTCTTCTTCATTGTTTCTTTTATCCGGAAACATTAACTTATAGTTTCTACGTCAAGCGTAGAAATCAAGAACTCAACAAACGCCACGGACTCTTATACAGCCTTATAGGTAGGTACTCACACCTCACATTAGAAAATAAACTGACCATCGACAAGACCATAATATGACCAATCTGGACCTACGGTGCAGAACTGTGAGGTACCGCTAAGCCAACCAATATCTCAGAATAATTGCTAACGCTCCATATTATGTGTCCAAGTCTACCCTTCATCACGACTTTAATATACCTTTTGTCAAAGACCTTATCTCCACCCGCTTCAAGCTCTTCCATAGTAAACTCCAATTTCATCCTAATCCATTTGCCCAATCCCTGTCGTCGGACTCCAATCCTCACAATCCTCCCCGGCGACTAAAACTGAGATGGCCTCGCGACCTCCTGGGCCTTAATGCCTAAACTTATTGGGAGTGGGGTCGTTGGGACCCTTCTCCCTGCACAGTGATGTCCATTTATTTGTTTTATTGTTGATTTTATTTATATATTTTTTTAAAATATGTATAATTATTTTAAGTCATCAAAGTACAAGATGTTAAGTAACAGAATGTAATAAATAAAGATTTATTTAATAAAATAAATAATAGCATAGAAATACAGTATCTCCCAGTAGTTCCTTACACTCCTTCCATAAGTCATGGGGTTATTTATTTCCTTTCGCTCCCGAGGGGGCACGAAACCCATGCATGCCCACCTCATATAGGAATTAGTACGAGGTCAGCAATGAAGAGAGATAAGTTTATTAAGAACTCGGCGAGAAAGGACAGGTACTAATATATCCCTCCCAAGGTTTTGAAGGCAACGAGTGAAATGGAGAAGAAGAAATCGGTCATTGAGCCGAATAACAGGCTTACAGCGTTAAGTGGCACCAATAAAGATTCAGTGGAGCTAGTTAGGTGCCGAAGAGGAATGTTAACGGCTACCCCAAAGAGATCAAAGAAAGAAAATGTCATTTAACGGGGGAAAATATCATTTAACATCCTATCTCCCAAGTAGGCATTTGGGATTATGGAAGGAATCACTATTTAGAGGCTGTCATCCCATTAGATGCATCCTATGCACTTACTTGTAAAAGTGTGTCTAGGTTCGAATCCCTTCGTCTTGGTCAGCGCCTTAAAGCTGCTGTTTTAAGGCAATGAAATTGGGTATGATTTGTTTACATGAAAAAATATCGTTTATTAGCAAAAACGAGTTAATAGTAATGAGAGTAGGTTTGCAATTTAAAGTTTTTTTGTGGAAGATTTCCCGTAAGAACAATGTCTAACAATTAAAGAACACTCCTAATATTATATCTATCGACTTGTAAAATTTCATTTACATAATAATCCTATCAATTGATTCATAAAATAAAACAGACTACCGGCTGACGTGATTTTGATGGAAATCCAACATAATTGGATAAGTAATATATATATATGACTACTTATTGTATGACTTGTCTAGAAAGTATTTCTGCTTGTGTGGGATGAACGGGACCAACAAACCAGCGAAGGATAAAGAATCTCTTTTAATGTCCTCAGACAGAGAACTGGGAAAATGGGTTAATCAGGAATATTAGCGAGAAATTACTCCCATTTTTATTGCTTTAATAAAATTCTCATAGGAATTTTTTTTTTTTTTTAAGAATTAGAGCTGAAAGGTACTTTTTATATGAATACTTCAATTTTAAGCAGCTTTTGAAATAAAAGCGCTTTTTTAAATGAGCAATATTGTATAAATACTTTGTTTTTTTGTTGAATAGATAAATATGGCTTTCAAGGGATGCATGATGCAATTGGCAGTGTCTTAGCAAAGGAATGCAACTGACTTTAAAGATTTAGTTCCCTGGATAGGTTATGTAATAAAGATCTTTCATGCGAATATGTATTCTTGTGTAGAACACGATGGGAAACCTTCAGAGTTTTTTATATACTCTTTGTTTTATATATAAGTGCGTGTGTGTAGTGTATAAAATATTACCCACTCAAGACACAACACGTACACAATAGCAACACAAAGAATGAACCATTATTTACAACTTTTAAACACAAAAATTAAATAGTTTAATTGGAGAGTTTTTTGACCATAGATATTATTACTAGATGATTTTAGTTGGAGTTCGGTCAAGGTAGATACAAAAAAAAATAAAAAAATACAAATTTAACAAAAGTGTATTTTTTAGAAAGATTATCTGCCAACGTTTCGGTTTACATTGTAAGCCATCTTCAGGGCTATCATGAAGACATGAGAGGACGTCCTGTCCCTATGTTCAGATTTCTATGACTGGGCCGATAATCATTTTTAAAAAATACACTTTTGTAAAAAAAAATTTTTGGGATCTACTTTGACCGAAACCCAACTAAAATCATCTAATAAAAATTGTAACAGGCTCTATACAAGACATTATTACGACCGATATGTAAATAAAAACTGTGCTACTAAGCCTTCCAATATCCAACAAATACAATCCTTTCAGTCCAAAGTCCTAAGAACAGTAGCAAATGATCCATATTATGTATCCAATTCTACCCTTCATTACGATTTTAATATATCTTTTGTCAAAGTCCTTATCTCCACCCGCTTCAAGCCCTTCCACAGCAAGCTTCCATTTGACCTTAATCCATATAAAAAAAAATCCCTATTGTCGGACTCCAATCCTCGCAATCCAAGTGACTAGAACGAAGGTGGGCTCGCGACCTCCTGGGCCTTTTCTCGGGGCTGGAAGTCCGTGGAAGGTGTCCCAGAGCTCCATGAGCTTTGGGTGCTCTGTGGGGGTTCTAGTCAGTGGAAGCTCTCATATCAACAATGCCTCCAGAATAAATTATATAAGATTTTAAGATAANTGTATATATATATATATATATATATATATATATATATTCATTTATTTAACTCTATATCGACTATATAACAGCAAAACATTATATAATCTTAAATAATAATTCTTTTGAATTAATTTAAACGTTTTACTATACAATATATTATATTATTTGAAGCAATATGTTATACAATTATATATTTACATAATATAAATTATTTAGTGGCCCAACAAACATACAATCTCACTCACACAACGTCAAATATTTATAATAGAGCTCGATAAATAGCGAACAGAACAAAGCATACTTATTATTGGAAATCGACATTACACTAAGCAATTGGCTTTGCATTTACTGCATAATTCTAAGTCTAGGGAGTTGATAAGGCCTATTTACCGATAAAATTATATCTAAACAAATATTGTACTTTCTTTATAGTGGTCATCAGAGATATAACCTTACCACACAGCAATTCAGTACCGCCATTTATTTAATTGCATACGCACTGTGTAATAATAAGGATATTATTTCTAAAATAATGATATTTTTGTTACATTATAGATAAATTATATTTCTATATATATATATAGAGTCATATATACATTTACCTTTAAATGTTCGGAGCTGGGAACTAAAAAAATATACTCAAAAAAACTTTGGAAATGTGAACCTAGGGACAAGACGTCCTCTCTCATCTTCATGATAGGTATTTGTGGCAAAATTACTGCTTTAATGATATTTCAATTGTTTCTTGTCAATTAGTTGTTGGTTTGAATGTTTTTTTCAAATTAGTTCTTTTTTCAATATTTTTTTCAATATTGTTTTCATAAACTTTTAATTGTCCTACACAGTTTTCTACTTTCATACATTATATTATAATTTTCTATTATACTAATTTCAAATATTACTGTATTCTCATGACATTGTATTTCTACAGCCCTGAAGATGGCTTACAATGTAAGCCGAAACGTTGGCAGATAATCCTTCATTAAAAAAATACATTTTTTTANAGTCTCCGGACTTAATGGAAATAATTAACAATTACTTTTAAAAAATTGTGAATAAATAGTTGACATCGTATTTTTAAATAGAACTCCTTGTAATACAAAAGCAATCTGGCACGACAAGTTAAGAAACCAAAGCGAAATTTCGAGGCCTTTTGTACGAAAATGAAACAGATATTAGCAACGCTATCCAATTTGGTATAATATATACTCAAAAAAGAAACAGGAGACATGCCTTACTCAAACCGTAGATCGAGGATTTTATTCCTTTAGTTAAACTATGATTTCAGTTGTTTTTTCCCCCACTAACATATGCTAAAAAATAATGCTTTTTATATCATTTTTAGATGTGCGACGCTCACTGAAGTTAATGAAAGATGAAATGAGACTGCTCTTCAAGAACTATAAATCGCAGAGAATTAAACATTCCCAAAATTAATAAACTCTATACAAACAATCGAAAGAAATTTTTAATGGCGAATTCTAATGACATTAAATAAAATAATATCTGATTTTCTTCAGACTTTTTTTTTCTAAGGACTTCAGATTATCTGAATAAAGTGGATAACTATATGTAGCTAAACTGATTTCAATGTAAAATGCCCGCCTAGGTTGGCACGTCAATTCAGAAAAGTTTAAGAATAATTGTAAATAATTTCTTAAATTCATTAAACTTATAATTGGAACATAATTATGATAAGTATAATAAGAAAATGTAATTAATTAATAAATAATGTAGCTTATTAATTCCTTCAATTTTTTTTATTCTACCTTTTCTCCCCCTTTCTCTCATATTTAAAAAGCCACTGCCCCATTTCATATGACAGAGGCACCACACCAGCAGATCATCCAATTTAACAAATTTAAATGTTGACTACGAAACAAATGGGACCCTTCCTAGACCAATGCTATCAGTGATACTTCAGTACTGTCGCCTGGAACTGCCTACATATGGTTGACTACTACTATGGAGACTCTATATATATTTACATATATATATATATATGTGTGTATGTATGATGGAGAATATAAATACAGATGTCAAATAGTAATGGTATGAATAAAGTAATTTACTATGAAGCATATGAACTGGAATGGAATAGAATTGTAACCTGACAAGGAAGTAACAAGCTTTGTTGTTGTAACATTAGGTTTGATAATAATTTCAAGATCCAATTTTATATAAAAGTTTAATATGGGAACACACACAAAATTCGTAACATATATATTTATATAACTGCTATTTTATTCATATATTAATTTATATTTCAAAAATAATATTACAAAAAAATTGTGAATTATTTTTAGGTAAAGTCCCTGAGGAGGTGCCAGTAAAGGGCATGAAAGAAGTAGGTAAATAAATAAATTGTAAATAAAAAATAGTCTGAAATTTTCTTGGCTTATAGTCTGAAACTTTGATACCATTTTTGCAAAAGTCGCGCAATAAGTGAGTAATTTAAAAACTAACTAAGAAAGTTGAAGGCTTCCTCTCCACCCCTTTCTTTCCGGCCAGAGAAGAGATAGCCATAGTGACAAAACTTTTACTTTGATGATTTTTTTAAATATTTTTTTACTTAAAAGATGAAATTAGTCATAAATTCTTGCTTTGTCTAATTTAAATAAAATTTGAGAAATGTGAGTTTGCCCAACTTCTGCGTGATTGACTTTTTAACTTCATTACCAATTAATATTTCGTGAGTTATGCCCCACAGATAGGCGCCTCCGACATCTGACCCACACACATTCGCATACGTGGAAAAGTAACTCATCCAAACGGCATTTCACATGCCAGTGGACTCACCGCTCACTTGGAATCATTCAATTAAGAGTATTTTCGAGGAGTGTGAGGCCGCCCCCCCCCCCCACCCCCTAGCAAATGGTGCAATCGCACTCGGCGCGTGGGAGTGGGGGCGACGCCAGCTGGGGGGACATGACGCAAGAGTGGCGGGAATGCGGACTAAAAATAGCCGCGGTCTGGGGGGATCGATAGTGGGGGGCGAGACGTCGCCGAACTCCCCCCCCCCCCCCCACGCTACCCGGGATCCGATCAGCTGATCGCCGGCAGCCGCACGTGGATCCTGCATCAGCTGGCACCAATGCCTGTCTGCACCAATCGGATTTATGATATCCCACCGGCTTTCAACACTCCCCTAAAACCATCCAACCTCAGTTACCATAAATTACAGACACCCATTAAGGGTTGTATTGGGATAGTATGAGACTGCAGTTCAAGGTTGGAATTGAAAAGTAAAGATTTAAGAACTTAGATCAGAAATGAAGAAGATTTAATTGATAAATATTTTATTTGGTTGTGGTTTTTTATCCCACGTAAATTTTAAACATTTAATGAGAGGGATTAATGAGATATCTAGCGCGTCCTGGTAGCATAACTGGTAAGTGCACCGGCCCGGATAGCAGGAGATCCAGGTTCGATTCCTGGCTGGGACAGATAGATTTTTTTATTCTATTCCCTCTCATTAATTGTTTTAAGATTTAATTGATTTTAATCGATTAAAGAAAGTCCATCACGCAGGAGTTGCGCAATCTAAGAAGATTTTCCAAAGAGTAAATGACGAGATTTAATTTTAGAGCCGTACAGAACAATTAGTGTAAAAGGTAGGTCTACAAAAGTTATTTCAGGAAGATAAATAAGGGGAAGGGCTAATAAATCGTAGTGGTATTTGTAAATTTCTTCTTGAATATGACTTTTCGTAAAAAAAAAAAAAAAAAAAATGTTATGAACGTTGAAAATTAATTTTTACACCTATTTAATTCTGTAATTAGTAGAATTAGTAGAATTGATGAAGAGTAGAAAAAAATAATTCAAATGTCCTTAAAGGGTTCTCAAAATTTACTAGTTCATTGAGAATGCAAAAAAGCAAAATTAAGAAGAAAAAAAAATCGATTTCAAAAGAACAGAGGAGAGCTCTAAGTTGTGTGGAGCGCTCACTCGTGAATGTTCACAATTAGCCAACGGGGAGAGGAAGGTGAGATGTAGGCAGTCTGGTGTGTGCGGAGGACGACCCTGGCACCTGGGAATTCCCCACGACTCTCTCTTGTTTCTGCACTTCCCCGGACTGCAGGCACACAGCCCCCCAACAATTCACCTACATCTTTTTTTTTTTTTTTTTTTTTTTCCAGTAATAAGCAGATTTCTTAGATCATTAAAGACGGATATAGAGTTAATGATTAATTTCTTTTTTTACAATTACTAGATCATAATAAGATGGAGGTAAATAGAGATAATGATTAATTTTTTTTTTTTTACAAGCAGAAAATATAATGAAAATGAGAAGAAAAGAAAAAGCCGCTAAATGCCGTCCGAGAGGGAGGGAGGGGACTTTTATAAGTTCCATATATAAATGTAATTTTACATATAAATTCCATACATGCTCGAAATTCCGGTTATACTCTTAATTATACCTCAATACGTTAATTTTTTTTGGGGGGGGGG
>KZ808196.1:198334-211146 GCA_000696205.2 Oncopeltus fasciatus | reverse complement strand
TTCGGTCAAGGTAGATCCAAAAAAATATAAATTAAAAAAGAGTGTATTTTTTAAAAAGATTATCTTCCAACGTTTCGGCTTTACACTGTAAGCCATCTTCAGGGCTGTAGAGAATTTAAAAAACACGCAGACAACAACTTATTGAAAAATAATTGAATAACATTAAAAGAGTAATTTGCCACACCTACCTATCATGAAGACAAGAGAGGACGTCCTGTCCCTAAGTTCACATTTCCGTGACTGAGGGGAAATATAATTTTTCTGAAACACAACGTGGATTTTAGAAGTGTGAGGGGGAAGGTAAGCGGCGGAAGGTACAAAGGGAAAGCGGCCTGTTTCAAAAGAGGGCAATAAAAAGGGCAAAGGAAAAAAGGAAGGGTATTATTTTCAATATGTTGTTGCCAGCACGTTTTTAAAATTTTTTAAATTCTCCTACATAGCTTTCTACATTCATACTTATGATATCACTTTATATTATGGTAATTCTGTATCATATTATTGTCAATTATATTATTGTATTCTAATGACATTGTATTTCCACAGCCCTGAAGATGGCTTACAATGTAAGCCGAAACGTTGGCAGATAATCTTTTAAATTTGTATTTTATTTTTTGGATCTACCTTGACCGAACCCCAAATAAAATCATCTAATAATAATATCTACGGTCAAAAAAAACTCTTCTTTTACAAATAAATAATTTGTTCATGTAACGCAGAAAAGACCACAAGGGGGATTGATTAACATCTTGAACTGTGGCGAAATCTCAAGAAAGCTACATAAAGCTTCCGAAGCGGTAGTTTTATCTTTATGAATTGTATAGACTCTTTTCAGTCAAGAAAATGTGAACCTCGGAACAGGACGTCCCCTCTCGTCTTCATGATAGCCCTGAAGATGGCTCACAATGTAAGCCGAAACGTTGGCAGATAATTTTAAAAAACAAACTTTTTTTAAATTTGTATTTTTTGTATCTGCCTTGACTGAACCCCAACAAAAAACATTTAATGTTAAAACGCAGATTTTATTCTTCGTTCTACACATGTTAGCCAAAACACGAGGATGATAACCACTTCTCTCGGTCTAAAGAGCGGTCGCCATCTCCTTGGATCCTTTCTTTACCCCTTTTCCTCCCCAACGTTCTCCTAGGAACGTCTAACGACTCCTTACATTATTTCCTCTTCAGTCCGTGTCCTTACCTGCCTTAACCCGACCCTGGGGTTCTTACAAACCCCTTCAAAGGGTTTTTCACCATCATATCTAAAGAAAGAACCATGAGTGTTACATGTTCAAATGGAGAGTTTTGTTGGGGTTCGGTCAATTTAAAAAAAAAAACTAATTTTTTTAAAATTTGTATTTTTTTTTTTTTTTTTGGATCTACCTTGACCGTATCCCAATGAAAATCATCTAATAATCATGAGTGTTACAATCCTCATACCTATGAAATTACCTGCATCTTAAATTTACCGTGCTCCTGATTTCACAATATCTAAATACTCCATATTTCATCATTAATAAAATGCGAGATCATATCGTCAGAAGTCTTCTATAATATTATGTCTTCCCCCTCCACACTCTATCGTCTCTTTCAGATCACCAATCCAATATACATTCTTAAATATTTTCCTTAAAATGAAAAATAGTTTTTTTTTTTTTTTTTTTTTTTAAAGTAGAGTCAGAATAAATATAAACTAACTCTAATTTAGTTTTATATTTATTATTTATTCACCACTAGTATTCACCAATGTTAGAAAATTAAATTTTACACTCATTGTTACGCGTCCTGTTCTCCTTCTACGTCCTTATAGTATTAAAAATCTTTATCTATATATTTAAACCCTTCATCCTCTATTAAGGGCTCAATGGATTTGCGAATATAAAAAATAATATTTGATCTTTTCACTCTCCACCCACACTAAAAATGCAACTGTCAAAACTGTAAATAAAAATACATACTGGCCTTAATTATGGAAAACTAAATTCCCCTTTATTTATTTGATGAGGATAATAACCATTATAATACGAAAACGACGATTACTTTTGAAGAAGGGAAAAATAGATTTAAGATAGATTTGATCGAATCAAGAAATAATTTTAGTTTTTACACTTTTTATAAGAATATAATTTATAAATTTGGTTCTAATACTTAGATTGATAATAATAAGTAAGTTGATTTGATAAAATTTATATTTAGAGCAAGAGCGGAGATGCTGAATCTAAATTTTTAGATCTAAATTTTTAGTCAAAAATGCAACGAAAGCCAACTTATTAAGAAAAACAACTTATTTTCGCCTTTGAACCGTTACTTTAGAGATTATGGTACAGTTAAACGCCCACAATCCATATATTTTCACTGTTTAGTTCTAAAATGAGTTTTGGTTTTTTATATTGTAATTTTGGTATATAAAATACGATCTTGTTCTTCCTGATAAGGAACTAGAATTCCTGATAATCCTCTCTTCATAAAAATTGACGCTCAATAAATTTAGCCCATTTTAGGTTTATAACAATTCTTGTTATTTGCATTCATTTACAATCTCTAACAAGCAAAACACTTTACATATTTTTCAGAATAAATTGTATTACATAAAGAGTATCTTATCATTTCGATTTATAAAATTAATTTCCTAGTTCAATCATCTCATTTTTATTTGTATTCATCCAAAATATGCAAACAATTTAGTTGGTCATTATTTACACATATAAGAGGAAATACGCTAGGATTACGCTGCGCCCCGCGTGACGGAGATACGTTGAAATGTGCCTTAGCCAAATTCTTTACATTTATTGTGCACTAACATATGAAGGATGAAGAGGATTAGGATGCATCATCACGTGGCTGCGGAAACCGCCTATCAGATAATTATCTCGCATTTTCAAGGCAATTTTTCTCTTATCTTGCCCTTTTTTTTTTTGTTTCGCCAAGTATTCGCCCGGCTGTTTCCGGGAAGTTCCGCTTTTAAATTGGGAAGAAAATTAGGGAGTGTACGAATTTGGCAAATATATACCTTTGTCTAGTAGGCCCGAGGAAAAAGCTGCTTATATTTAGTGATGTATCTCTAAGGTAATTTTGCGGAGCATACTCGTATGATAGCGGTTTGAGTATGATAATTATCTCTGGCTAATAACAATAATCAGATAACTTTTTTTTTTTTTTTAAGCATTTTAATCAGGGACCTTTAGCTTAGGAGTCCAGTAACCACCAGACCACCCTGTTTATGTAATATAATTTTATTAAATTTAGTTTCGGTAAACTTAAAAAAAAAAAATCACAGCTAAGAATGTTATTTCGTGATTTGTATATTAACCAAATCTGGTATTTACGCTTTTCAAATTGCAAGCTTAACAAAATATTCATTCTTGGTTAAGATTAGTTGAGAAAGAGAGGGGTTTAACGGGAGACCAACGTTTATAATCGGTATATCTTCTTTGTAATTTACAGTTTTTTTTTTTTTTTTTTTTTTTTTTTTTACATTAACCAGTTAGAACCATGAAGGGAGTGGTTATCTATCCACCTTATTCTAAACACTCATGGCTTTAGAAAAGTTTTTATATCTTATAATTGGTTGTCCAAAATGGGACTCTAACTCACAGTTCCAAGATGTAGACCAGAACAGACCCTCTCGAATAACCCCACAAAGGGTTCAAGAGTTCTAAAGCTTCTATAACTTTCTTAATACGGTTATATTTTAGATTTTCTTTCTTTTGTAATTGTAAAATTCTTTAATTCAACAAAAATTTAGGAATTTTTATTTTGAGAAAAAATTAAAGTATTGCCCTACCGATTGACAACACCCGTTCAAGAAACATAAATCCCCATACAAGCAGAAACCTTCATTACACTCCTGGAAAATGCGCTCGCATTTCCAGTTCTCACACGTGGAGGCAGAGTATGGTCTGGCGCCAGTAGCTATGGCAGGAACAGACTTCCATAGTACTTCGTAAGGCGATCCAAGCACCCTTGTTAGGAACCGGCAGATCTCACACGAACTGGGTGTTGACCCATTTGAAGACTATGCCATGAAGTCCGTCATAAACTACCACGAGCGGGTTTGTCCACTTCAATCCTGGACAACCCGTCTCCAGCTATCTATCTCACTTAGATATTTGGTTTCATATTGATTTTGATATTTTCTTTATTAAAAAAAAAAAACAAAAAAAAAACTCAATACTGATAAAAATAAATATACTTTTCTTCAATTAATTAATTCAGGTGTATTCATGTAAAATTGGGTGACAGTGATGAGTACCTATTAGCCCGATTTTTTTAACTCTTGTATTTGGAACTGTACAAATCTGAACAATGCCTACGATCCATTTTTCATTATATGTTTAAGATATTTCTTGTGTCTTACAATCGTATTATATTTCTTATATTAACTGCAATATATTTCTCAACTAAATTAACTTCATGAATACCAACATGGAAAAAATAAACAGATAATTAAAAATATTAAACCCTCAACAGGAAATTTGAATTGCAATTTCTTAAACCCGCTCTCTCTTTTCTGGACGACTGTCGGATTTGGTACGAGAAGCAAAATAGTAAAGGAGGATTAGGATGGGGAATTTCGGACCACTGCCCTACTAAGGCCCAAGCATCCGAGTCACCAAAAGCAAATCATTAAAAAAAAAAATTCATATACGTTTAAACATACCTTTATCTTTTAGGAAATTCATTACTCCAGCTTTAATATTATTTAATAAGGTATATATCTTATATTGTATGATATTCTCTAATATTATTATAGGGAATTTTTAAATTCTCGGGAAACAGAGTATTTAGCTTTGGTCATGGAATATGTAGGGCGTTCACAGATTATATGTCGAGCTGTGGTGTTGACACCACAAGCAGCACATACAGGAGGAAAACCACGCTCGAACAAATATCCGTGGGTATGTCCCTTGTATGGCCAATTCAAAGGCGGGCCAATACCACCTCTTCACGTCTGCTGGAGCAATGTCAACCACTTTCTGCTTTATTTCGTGCAATGCTGTTCGTGGTCATTTCATCCAAAACCTATACCATCATTCCTTCACCACCCGTACAAGGGGCAAAGATGGCTCATGATGGGTCAGAGGGATGGACAAAAGGTCAGGCTGGTCATGGGCCTGATTTGCCGCCCTGTCAGCCTCTACATTCCTTGGAATTCTCGAATGGAACACATTTGCTCAGCTGATACAGATCCCCGAGAAACTAATGAACCCTAAGAATAACAGGGCGGTCTGATCCGAGATGTTTTAGCTTTTTCAATGAACTCTGCAAATCGGTACATATCACCAAATTTCTCCAGGGAGCCGAAATAATGAAGTAGAGACCCCTACTAATAGTATATAGCTCAGCCGAATAAATGCTACATAATGCTGGTAATTTATATTTATGGGTTAATTCTCAATCAAAAAAGGCGCAGGCCGGTGAGAATTCATTTTTAGAGCCGTCAGTAAAATCTTACAGTCATGAGGAATACTGCTGGGAATACTAAGAAGGAGAGTTGACGCTTTGAGGGGCTCATATCTTCCCTAAACCTCTTTCTGGTTATAATTTTTGGCTGGGGAATGGTCCATGGAGGCCCACTATCGGGTTGAGGAAGTATACTTCCATCACCAAGTATAGTAGTCCTATGGGGCATTCTCATAGCCAATGGCATGGTTGAAAAAACAGCTTAGGCTCTTTCAAACTTTGGCCTAAATATTGGATCATAAGAAGGGTGTTCTGGATCCCCCGACAACTTGCTCAAATACCTGATCGCCAGAATGTGTCTCCAAATAAATAAAGGCTTAACACCTGTCTCACAATATAGACTAATAACAGGACTACTGCGAAAGGACCGGTAACCAAACGGAGATCGCCATTAAGAATGGAATCCTGCAAAGAGAGGACATTAGGACGCGTAGAGCCCTAATGTAAAGGTTTCTACAATTTTAAAATTGTAACCCACAATTTAATCCTCTTGATAATTATGAATCGTGGACGAAATTGAATCATTAAAATCGGTTTAGCCTTTTATAAAAATTACGAACAGCGGACAGACGTTTATTTCCTATTCGATTTTCGGATTCTATAGAAACGTAAAGCACCAGATTTTGAGGAGAGGGGGAGGTTAACTTTTATATACTGAAAATAAAAAAAAAAAAGTTCACCATTTCATCTTCCGGGTTGGACCGAGTCAAATTGTTGTTATTTGCCGAGCTTTCGCACATCATGTGATGGCTTCTTCAGGGCTGAAAAGAGAATNAAATACAATTTTGTATCTGTCTTCATCTTCTATTATTTTTTTAATTATTTTTAAAGTTTAAATACATTCCTAATTTAGTCATATTGCTCAGAATCACTGAACAATAACCACGTTTTAAATTGTTTTTTCTTTGTCTATTTTTTATCTCAGTAGAGTAAATCTTTAAATAAAAAATAATAATACTGCATTCTTTCTGAACAATTGAACCTGTATCAAACCTTTTATTAAACCTTTTAATAATTGTTTCCCTATCTTCTGAATTATATTTATTGCCTTGATAAGTAGAAGTATGTCTTCTTAATTTATAAGTATATTCAGATTAGTAATATACTAAATGGAAATTGAAGTTTGTCTTCCTTATAACAGTATTTTTAAGTATATTTTTTCTGTAAGGTATATTGGTAAGTATAATTGTTAGGTGTAATTATTAAGCATATTGTTTGGCATAGAAATACATTTTTAGGTAAAATTATGTATAAATTATTAATAGAAATTATTAGGTATAATTGTTTGGAATAACTTATTAGGTATGTAACTTTGTTATGTATATCCTTTTTTTGTAAGGTATATTGTAAAGTATAATTGTTAGGTGTAATTGTTTTGCATACTGTTATGCATAGATATTAATTTTTAGGTACAGTTATGTATAAATTATTAAGTTTAATTGTTAGGTATAATTGTTTGGAATAACTTTTAATTGTCATGTATATTCTTAGGCTTATTGTTATTTATATTCTTTGGCATAGGTATAAACTGATAGGTATATTGTTATGTATAAATTTTTAAGTGTAATTCTAAGGGTTAATTGTTTAGAATACATTTTTAGGTATAATCGTTTGGCATAACTTGGTAAGGTATTACAAACATTTATATTAGTTAGATTAAAACAGCAACAAAATTTTAATGAAGCGTAGGAATTATTTGAAGCCTATCTATGTAGAATTGAGTGAATATTTTAACATAGATTGAAAGAAAGAAAAATAAATTTTATTCTGGGACTTAAGTCCCCTTGAATAACAAGAAGATCACAGCTGACAGTATAGCTGACTCTGACCTAGTTGCAACAATAAACATAAAAGTACAAATTAACAGTAGGCTAATAATGTAAAATATTTTGAACAGAACTATGACAATATTCTCTGAAGTATGACAATATTTACAACTTATTTTACAAGTACGGAAATAGAAGAAATAAGTAATAAAAATAAAAATATAAGAAATACAATAATAATAAAAAAATAGATGAACATAAGATTAACTTAGTATTGTTTGAATCTTATCCATATTTTTCCATATTCTGTGAATCCCGTCCACCAATGATACAGTGCAGTGGAAGGCAATATAGAGGAAAAACAACTCCTGACTTGTCTCAGACCCCACCCTCCGCTGTGACATCTTGCTGAAATGGTCCAGTTAAACGTTAACTTTCTGAAAAAACCTAGAGGCTCAACTATTTACACACTCCACGCTCCACAGTCTAGAGCACAAACACATAAACGCTTATGTACACACACATACATATATAATGTTTGAAAGGGTAAATGAATAAATCTAGTGAGTGAGCTTAGTATATGATCCATTAGGCAATATCCAATCATATAGGCCTATCAAAACTTCAGTGATAAAACATGATGGGATAGTGATGACGTCAATAATAGTTCAAGAAGTTAATGTATTACTTTTAATGGGAGAGTTAGTCCATTCGCAATCATCCTTCTTGAGGTGATTGATCTTATATTGGAGACAAGAGTAATTGACTGTCTATTAATTCATTAATATATGAGGTTCGCTCAGGAAGGTTTTAACAGTCTTGCATGAAGAATGTATCTTATAATGCATGCATTTTGACTTGAAAGCCATAGTGGATTATTTTTCAGCCAGACTTGCCAGTCAAGAGAGCCAGATGGTAGGCAGGATGATAAAGGGGACAAGAAGTCAATGAGAACTCTTAGATTGAGTCTCGCCTGATTAGTTATCATTCCCGGATAAGGTGGAAATGGCATCAGGTGGATGACTTCTTCCTGTAGATAACTAACCATTTATCACCAACGTGAGCTCTCGTCATAAATACCTGCGAGTATCTTGTTCCTTGGTGCTAATGCTGCGACTCATTATTCATAAAGTTACTCTATGGATTGGGAAATCTAGATTGACACCAACGAGCCTGATGGTCGGCGAGAGTAAGGGAATATTTCCGTGAGGGGCCTCTCGTCATCTTCAATGAGGAGAACACGGCATCCAGCACTTGGCAGACTTGGAAATACAGAACTTATCTTCCACACTCGAACATAGCTCACTGGACTGGTTGTAGTGAGGCGCGTTGTTAATTCGTTCCGTTGTAATAGCCGGCTAATTACGGCTCTCTTCTTGAGAGGAAGCCGATCTCTGGATCGTTAAGTAAAGCGTGTCCGGTGAGAGATAAGAAGCTCTGATTGCCAGCTGTGCAGGATCTGCCCCGTAGCAGATAAGAGATCTATCCCACAGCCCGACCCCTAGCCGCTACGGCCTACAATATCTGACGCCATATTTACATACACATGTTCCGACAACACTTTCAGAATTAAAACTTCTTATCGTCTCAAACAACACCTGTATCTATTTCTATTACAAGATATGAAGTGCGTTAAGAACCTTTTGATGCCTAATGTCTTTCGAAACGTTTAAACGACTTGAGCTCAGCCTATTAAAGAAAAAAAAAAAAAAAAAAGAATATCTGAATATTTATGAACATTACACTTGAAAAATTCATTATTTAATGAATGCTTTGAACATGTGTCTTTTAATGACTTCATAATAGAAATAGACAGTAGCATAATTGAGTGTTAATTTCTTAGAAGATAAAGCATATTTTTAGCTCAGTCACTAGTTAGGTATGGAAATTTTGAAAAGCTGCTAATTTCTGTTTTTATTAAATCTTTACTTATAGTAAAAAAAGAAATCAAGCTATTCACTTGGGTCTCATGCTAACCAATGTAAATATGACAAGTTTTTTTGTAGTGGACTTGTCCCTTGCAAATGTTAGACTTAGAGAAAAATGTAGGTCAGAGACTCGTTCAAAAAGGTGTATGCATTTCTAACGCCATCCCGACTTCCAGAGCACGTCAATGGACTTTCAATGAGTATTTGATGGTAGTAATGATGTTTCTTGCAGGGAAGGTCTGCCAAGGACTTCGCCATGAATGCAAAGCCTCCTTCGAGGACGCCATTGAAAACTTCGCTTCCTGAATGAATGACACGGAAGCGGCGCCTCATTGCCCATTCATACACGCTCCTCGTTTGTCTATGTCCTTTCTAACCTTACTTTTTTTAAAAATTAGTTCTTATTTTCATTTCTTTTTCCTGCAAAACTATAGTTTATTTTTTATCAAAGTGAAATAATATCGCAAGATACATCCAGCAAAAGAAAGTTCTTGTCATATTTCCAAGATAGAAAACAACACTAATTTTAAACTTAAGTCATTGGGGCGCCGGGGTAGCTCATGGGATCAGTTCGGGTCTCGCAATTTTGGCGCTCCGGGTTCGAATCCCGCCCAGGGCAATATTTTATTTATAAATAAAAGCTTGTCCTGAGCCATGGATGTTTAGAAACATAGGGTGGTAACCGTTAGATTGTCTCTCCCTCCATGACCCTAAGTGGTTAAAAGGGAGGCTAATATGATAAAAAAAAAATACTATAAATGAAAAAAATGGAATAAGTATTGAAAATGAAAGAAACAGGATATGTGGTATTCAATCGTATCCTAACTTTTTAATTTTGTTTTTGTTAATTACTTTTATATTTTTTTTTTATATTATCAACCTCATTTGGCAAATGATAAATGATTTAACAGCAGGTGTTGTGTATTGTGTCACAGATCATTGGGACAGGTAAGAGACTGCATGAGGACGCGATGATATCTGGTCGCGCCAAGAATGGACTGATGACTGAAGAAAGAAGACCACTCGTGCTGTCCGGCATACCATTTTCACGTTTGAGAAAGGCGACAGTAAACGCATTGCGCATTTGGTCCACTTTTTGTACGAGCTCTTGTGTGACCTACTCCCCTTCCGAAGATGCCTCTACCAAAATCAGCTCTTCTTATATATGGATCAGAGGAAGATACCCAAAGAGAGTGTTATGCCATTCTCGACACGCCGACGACCGGTGGCTTCAGACAAATCGTAATTTTTTTTAACCTCCACCCGAATCTCTCTGTCCCTCCTTATAATTTTTTTTTTTTGACGTCCCCCTTGTACTATAGTTATTTTTCTTCGGGTCGGACTCCAGTTGAGGGTAACGGGTCAGAATCACGAACGTCGCATTCCTTATCGTAGCGGACGCGTCCCCGCTGTCGTCGTGACGGACGGACGGGGGTTGACACTTGCTTGTGATTGCCGTGTACCAACGCCAACCGCGTCTCTGATGAACCCGGAGTTCCGTGTCTCCTCGCGTACTCTTGCTAGCCCGCTTTCAAATTTAGACAAACACACCTTCAAATCGGCTCTTATTATCGTCGTCAGGTTGTTTCGTAGCCCAGCTCTAACGTGCCAGATGATCGGCACCGATTCCTCCGCCAGGCGAACATTGAGTAACTGGTATTAGAAATTCTTCGCTCTCTAAGGATCACTTTCTACTCTGGAGTGCTGGAAATAAGCTTATATACTACAATGAATTCTTCATGTTACGGATTACTTATTTAATTTCTTTCTCTGTCTATTTAGCGAATTTTCCAAGAAATCGGGCCATAGAGGTGAACATGTTACAAAAAAGATCTTCAAATGTTCATTCGACTTTACCTAGTTATTATATAAAATAAAGGCAATTAATATTACCATTCACCTGTCGGTCGCACACACAGAAACGGTTGTTGTATTTTTGTATATTTTTTTTTGGCGGCTTATACACTTGATGGATCGTAGCCAACTCAGTTTTCTAGACTTGAGAGATCTCTATGCACACACATACGGACAATTTCCGGAGGCAGTGTGATTTGCCCAGCCCCCTACTTCTGCTAATCTACTAAAAGTTTTTTTGTAAGAGTTTATTCGCTTAGATTATTTCTAACCAATAAACAGAAAAACAAAAACAAAAAAGGAGGTGAAAGGGGAAGATTAGAGGAAGACCGAAATTTCAAACCACAGTACAGGCAAATAAAAGAAAAGAATAGAACATAAAAAGTGGAATTTATATTTCTCAAATATACTCTAAAACTTTAACGAAATATGTATATTATGGAAATTTCTGAACAAGATTTTTGAATATATGTGAGTTTCTTGTATATAGGTTTATCCGTAATCGTTTTCTGGGTAATGTGTTTATTTTGAGCAGCTCCTGTGAACTTACTTTTTATTTCCTGATTTTATGGACTAGATATATTTTGATTAAAGCTATAGTAGTGNTCCCTATACTGCTTCTAAAAAGCTACAAGAAAAATTCACAATGGTGTGGCAAATGGAGAATTAAAATCAATAATGCGAAATCTAACTACAATAAGTTCATTTCCAATTTCAGAAGAAAAACTTTCCTAAAATTGTGAAATTTAATAATTTTTCTTTACCACTCTCAAATTCACTAAAATTAAAAGCAAGAACTCAATCGACGACAAGGACTCATGAAACTCTACTCTTATAGTAGCAAACTGACGCTCTACAGAACCTTATTACGACCAATCTGAACATAAGGTGAAGACATGCAGGGGGCCGCTAAGCCCTCCAAGAATACAGATCTGCAGCTCCTGAATTAGGAACTTTTTTCTATTATTTTTCATTTAAACTTATATAGTAGTTCGTATACACCCCCCTCCCCACCATATCACTATTATATTGATCATATTATAATATACTACGAGACCACTATTACTGCACAGGATTCTTACTGTAGCAATAGGTTACATCCAATAACCGTTATTAGTAGCCCATGTTATCTACACGGCGACCCTCCTTCATTTCAGTGGCTTGTCAGGAAGTGTTGTCGGCGTATAACTTGACGAACAGCGTTACGTAAGGCAATTTGACATGCACATTTCCACTGGTGATTATTATAAGTAATGCAGCCTTCATTGTGCTATTAGCGTTGTTTACGACTCGATGGAAAGCTCCCTTTCAACGCCGAAGGTTGACGAAACAATCGCTCCAATCAATACTGTCCGGAAACATGTACGAGATGTGACATGTACGACATGTGACACGTACGAGATGTGACATGTACGAGATGTGACATGTACGAGATGTGACATGTACGAGATGTGACTTGTACGAGATGTGACATGTACGATATGTGATATGTACGAAAACCAATGGAACTTGAAACCAGCGTTAGACTTCGTAAAGGAGGATCTGTTTTAAATAAGCGGATTTTCCAAATTAATTTGAAAAATTGAATAGATAAGAGATGACAGATAAATTGTCAGTTTCTTTTCCAGATTTCTCTAAGGATAATTAAGTTACTCATATTGGTAACAAGATACAACCTTTAAAAAATTTCAACCTAGGTTTTAATTTAACGGGCTTGAAGCCATATTTATCAATAAAATTTAGCTTGCTGATTTGCGACTACACACATACGCACGCTCATATATATATATATATATATTGCTTATAGC
>KZ808196.1:183836-196864 GCA_000696205.2 Oncopeltus fasciatus | reverse complement strand
TGGTATTTTATCCCATCTCGCCTTTCTCGTAGGGTAGATTCTCGCTAGAAAATAAAAAACTATCTGTCCCAGCCAGGAATCGAACCTGGATCTCCTGCTATCCGGGCCGGTGTACTTTCCAGTTATACTACCAGGACTTGTTAGTTTATTTAAAATTAGTTTATTTTCTATTCCCTCTCAATAATTGTTTGAAATTTTCGTGGGATAAAATACCACAACTAAATTAAATATTTATTTTAGTTATATTTCGCATTATTGATTTTAATTCTCCATTTGCCACACCATTGTGATTTTTTCGAGGAGATCTTGTAGGTTTTTAGAAGCAGTATCGGGAGGGGGGGATAAGATAGCTTTGTCGTACGCAAATAGAGCTAATAGGGTACTTGGATGGGTGTCAGCAGTGTACGGGATGAATAGGATAGGTCCAAGCACACTACCTTGAGGAACTCCCGCTTCCACTTGGTAGAAATCGGGGTAATCTAGTCCTTGCCGAATCCTAAAGAAACGGTTGGTTAAGTAAGACTTAAAGATAAGGTAAGTGTTAGAATGTATAAATTTCAGTGTAGAAAGTATGGATTTCAGTTTAAACAGAAGTCCAATGTGCCAGACTCTATCAAATGCTTCAGAAACAACCAACTAAGCTCCTGGGCAGTACTCTTTGAGCTCAAGGGAAGAGAAAATGTAGTATATATTGAAGGGTATTAAACCCTTCCATTAAGGAAGGCATAAATCGTTTTAATAGTATTTTTTCGAAAACTTTAGAAAGTATAGAAATAAAATAAATATTTTGGTAACACAAAGGTATAACGCGAGCAAAGTTTGGTCTGTCTCTAAACCCCCCCTTTTAGCCTCATCCTATATCAGCGAAAAGTGCATTACGATTACTTAAAATTAAAAAAAAATAGAAAAGTAAAAGAAACAAGTATTTCATTATTTCAAAAATTATGCACAGGAAGGAAAACAAATATCTCTAACTAAATTGTTATAATTACTGATATCATAGAATCGATTTTTAAATTCAGAAGGAGTAATATAAGACAAATTAATTTACAAAATAAATAAAAATAATAAATAAATAATTCATTCATTTATCTGAATATGTTCTACACTAAAGTTACAGTACATCAATTAGATAAAACTAACACATTTAACATAGTAATATTTGGAATATATTTTACCATTTATCTCAAAATAATTATTTTAAATTTACTTTCTATGTGTTTATATATATAAATATAAGTCTTTCAAAAATCCCTTCATGGGATCAACGTTTAGAAACCTTCTAAAATTTAACCATAATTTGATTGCAATCTTTATTAGTTTTGAGTAACACACACTTTCTTCAAAGTGCCAAAAATTCGTCAATTTTTGTGTATGAACCAATAATTGTTTAGCTCTCTATTACATCCTCGATGGGGAACTTTAGCCTCAAGAGGGGCTTTCGTGTCGTGCTAAATTGACGCCGCTTAAAATATCGATATGAAAAACAAGTTAGCTGCTAATGAAATTGAGCATGTTGAATATATTTCCGAGGCCATGCGTGCTCTAGCATATGTATTTCTCTTATCTATCTAAAACAAAGCTTCCCTTCCGACACACTCCTAGCTTTCTTGTGCCAAGTAATTGCTTGTATGCTTTAATTTGTAAACAACTTGTTGCTTGGCACACATCGCGTGATGCTTTCATACACTTTATCGTTTGCAGTTTTATAAACCTTATAATTATTTATATTATATTAGGTTTTAATATAAAACCTCAGATAATTATTTGTGTTTTCGACTTGTAAAATCACACTCGATCACGTTGTATTTGATCAAAATAGAGGCTTTTTTTTTTTTTTTTTTTTTTTTTTTAAGTTTATTTTTAAAGATATGGACAAAAACTATCAATTTCTTCAAGAAAAAAGGCCTACCCCAGAAGGAAAGACAATGACGGAATATTCACATTATAAAATGATATAAGTGAGAGAATGGGTACATTAGGATTATAACATATTCGTTAAAACATGTATGTTATGATCATGAAATTATTATGGATGGCTTTATAAATATTGTTTTGTGGTATTTAATCCCACGTAAATTTTACTAATTTTTAGTGCAAGGGAATAGAATAGGACTCGAACATGGATCTCCTGCTATCCGGGCCGGTACATTTACCAATTATGCTACCGGGACCAGTCTGATAAGTTATTAAATTCCTGGCACTAGTGTCGAGAGTCCAACCAAAATGCACCGGCCCGGGTAGCAAGAGATCCAGGTTCGATTCCTGGCTGGGACAGTTACATTTTTTATTCTGTTCCCTTGCACTAAAAATTAGTATTATAGATGGCGTTTTCACAATTTAAGTATTTGGATTAGAGACAGGTCCACTGGTTCAACACTTTCTTTAAATGGAGCAATAACGTTCATTTATGCTTGTACAGAAATTATACAACCAACTTATTTTGCAAAAAGAATTTAAGGGTGTCTGCGGAAACTAGTACTAATTAGAAAAATTATTGAAGGGAGGTTAGAGTAGATTCTTTTATCAGAGACCCAATCAATATAGGTGAAAATATAATATAGGTCTACTTTTGTCACAACTGTTTTCGGTGGGATATGACGGGGGAAAAAAAGAATGTTTTGTCTATGCAGTGCTTAATAAGTAGGCAGGAATCAAGACTATTAGCATACATCCAAGAAATAATTCATTTCTGAAATTGTCGGTAATGAGCTCAACAATTTTACTGTCAACCACTCTGAAAATTTCCAGCTGTT
The DNA here is from genome assembly GCA_000696205.2 of Oncopeltus fasciatus. Lineage (NCBI taxonomy): Eukaryota > Metazoa > Arthropoda > Insecta > Hemiptera > Lygaeidae > Oncopeltus > Oncopeltus fasciatus. The sequence continues at coordinate 194,108 of KZ808196.1, read as the reverse complement.
AATACATTAACTGAAGCGACCAAGCGATCTGTTGTTTCTATGGGTTGCAGACAAAAGAAGAAATAAAGTAGAGGTTTGAACTAAAACCTCATTATTGGATTCTTATTCATGTGAATTTTTGTGGTGACAACACTTTGGTCATTACAAGAACCGGTTATGATTTAATTATTTTTTCTTAATATGATTTATTTTATTAGTCAAAATAAATGATAGTATTAAACAAAAAATACCCCAAATTAAGGGTATAACACCTGTATAATATAATGTGTAATAAAATATGTTATAAAGTGTAATATTAAATAAACTGATTTAAATATAAGACCATATCCGCAACAGAACTTATTATTATTAGATGATTTTAGTTGGGATTCGATTCGGTCAAGATAGATCCAAAAAAATAGAAGTTTCAAAAAAAAATTTTTTTTTTTAAAGATTATTTGCCAATGTTTCGGCTTACATTGTAAGCCATCTTCAGGGCTATCATGAAGACGAGAGAGGACGTCCAGTCCCTAAGTTCACATTTTCAGTCATGGAAATGTGAACTTAGGGACAGGACGTACTCTCTCGTCTTCATGATAGACAGCCCTGAAGATGGCTTACAATGTAAGCCGAAACTTTGGCAGATATTACTTTAAAAAATACACCTTTTTTTAAATTTGTATTTTTTTTTGGATCTACCTTGACCGAACCCTAACTAAAATCATCTTATAATAATATCTACGGTCAAAAAAACTCTCCTTTTGAATAGAACTCATTATTTTTCTTATAATACTAGTTGAGCTCATTCGAAACTCTTTGGCCCATCCTAAAATCTTCCTCTGCACCGGACTAGAAACATCTGCAGCAAATGCCTGAATTTCAGCTATCCCAGCACTTTTTACATTTATTTTCTCATTAGTTTTGTAATACTTCAAACTGTACCCAGCGAATAGATGGACCAAATTGTCTACTAGAGTCTAAGTAAACATAATAACCATGTACTCTTTAATAACTAATGTAATACAATGAAATTATATAAGTTAAAAAAAGGTTGTTCGTTGAAAACAACTAAACTGATAGCTGTAAATTTCAAACTAAAAATGTAACTCGGCTAGGTACCAGATTTGAGTTTAATCATATGATTTTATTCAGTCCAGATAAGTTTAGAAGTTATAGACGAATATAAAGATAAAATAAATACAAATATAAATATATTAAAAATTACATAACGAAAGTTGTTTTATAACAAATTTTTACTGCAAGGGAACAGAATAAAAAATCTAACTGTCCCAGCCAGGATAAGTTAGACATTTGGTCCATATATTTGTTGTTTAATAAATTATTTTAGTCTGGAAGTGTTTACAAATTTAAAATGACTGACATACTGAATTCGTTGCAAAAAACTAAAACCTTTCACACACATTGTATGTACAAATATATATAAAGTTAATTTAATTTAATGAGAAAAAATAACCGTATCAGGAATTATAATTAGACAGAGTGTTATTGGAATGAGATTGTCCTGACGGAAGAGCAAATAAATTAAATGTAGCGTGGTACTATTAGATATGAGATTTAAATTGGTCAGGAGACTGAAGTAATATCATTTATGTATCCAGACCTAAATGTAGAAAAAATGAGAACTCGGTGGAGAATATCCTGCAAGACAACTAGGAATTCTTGCCACAAGCGTGGGAGAGAAAAAAAAACAGAGGATTAAGAACGTTACATAGAACAAATTAAATAAAAAATCTGCTTAATTTAAGCAATTTTCGCAATTGCGGCCAAGTAAAATTTTCATTGAAGTGTTGAATGAATGAAGCTATTTATTGCTTTCTAAACGACTACACTGTGGCAGCAAACCATATTGTTCATTTTTTTATCCGTCTTTTTTCTTCACCTCCCTTACAGCCATTGAAATGAGAAACGAATAGTATAGGTTTTCACACACGCACATAATTTTGAACGGAGAATATTTCATTTCACTTTATACAACCAATATAATATAAAGTTTGATTACTTTGAATGACACTGCGCATAAGAAAATAGTATAAGATCAAAATGACCGCTACGCAGAAGCTGCGTTAACTAAGCAGATTCTCTATATTTCATTAAACATGGAAATGGAAAAGATTAAATGACTAATTTGAATTCAGTAGTCAAATACACCATTAGTAAGCACCAGGCGTATTTTTCTTGGAATTCTAGACTTCGAATGACCTTGCGTCGTTGTTCTCAGAATCCGGCATCGTATTTAGAAATTCCTAACCAGTCTTAGGCCATTTTGGTCTACGTTCGTAAATCGCTTGGGAATTCCTGCATAATCCTTACGATATGGTCTGCTTATCGTTACCTCCTTTGTTGTTGGCTTGTCAAGAAGCTCACAGACTTATGGAATTTAATACAGAAACATTTGATCAGATACAGGCAGCTCGGTCCAGGTTTTTGACAACTTGTATGTCGTCTAGTCTCTATTTCACAACTTAGAAAAACCTTGTGGCTCCGTCGACTGTCCTGTGAATCCTGACGGCTGATGTGGATGTACACCCAGTAACTTAGTCTCTAAGAGGGAACTAAGGAACCAAAAGAAGATGTATGCGGGCAAGTAGAGGTTTCTCGGCAAACATCACCGAAGCATGTCCACTTATACTCCCTGGACGTAAGCCAGTCCGGCTACGAGTTGGTTCCCCTCACCTGAGACAAACCCGAGGGCTCCGTTGACTGCCCTGTATATCCAGATGTGTTCCTCTCTGCTGATATGGAGGTAGACCCAGCATTGCCAGAGCGCCAAGAGGGAGAACACCTTTAGAGAGGGAGTGGCTGTTATCAGGCAAGTAGAGGCGAATGAGCACGGCCGAAAGCCTGTCAGCTGTTATCTCTCATTGACATTGTCGGCTCCCCCAGTAGCTGCCCGCCCCACTCTCGCTACCTACCAATCTCCCCTCCAATTCTACCGCTTACTCCAGACTTAATAATTACTGTTAACGTTCTTTACAACCCTTATAAAGTATCGTGTATTCTGTGCACTATTTCCTATCCAACCAATCATTAATTTCACACATTTCCAACAATTACTTCTTTTCGAACTTTACAACCAAAATAAGTTTTAAAAAATATCAATAAATAGGTATGAAATTTATAATAAAATAACTTAAATAGAAAGTTAGTGAAGAGAAATCTTTAGAATAAAAATTAAAGATCTACTTTATACCCATCAGATTTCCCACATTTAAATAAGGTGAACCTGAATAATAGTAAATTATTATTTTTTTGTAAACATCTTGAAGAACATAAATATTTTAAAGTTAAATTTTTTATTAGCAAAGTATGTACACATTTTGCATGACAATTATAATAATAATGAATATGTTGATGAATTTTCAGTATTCATCTTTATACATAATATTAGATATATGATATTTAATTGTTGAATTTCATTTTCATTTGAAACTCTACCTGTCTAATTTCGAATAATACGGGACTTAAATATTAAAGACTGAGACTTTTGTCATTTCCATGTAAACCTAATTCCTATTTCAGAAGCAATTAAGCATCTGGCATCCTTTAATCGACTCTTTCCCGTATAGGCCTGGTCCCCTCGTCATATGCTAACCTAGTCTTTAACAATACACATATATATTATATACGAATATAACTAAAATTTATGAGTACTTCCCCCCGATTTTTCTTTCCACTCCTATTTCTCTCGGGCTTATATAATGTAATTCGTCATTTACTCTTATTTATTAATACCTTATGGTAATGGAATGTGAGAAATCCGTTGTTATGTTTTCCTTATTTTGTAATTTTTAAAAAAACGAAGTTAATACAAGATGCAATAAATTCAAATTGAAAGTAAAATACATTTATCTTAAGATTGTTTGGTGGCATACACATTGATATGCAGGGGAGTGAAAGACTATATTTTCCCTATAGATGTCAATACTCCTAAGTCTTGGAGAGGTTGTTGAAATGGCTCAAGTTGCCAACTACTTAAAACTTGCCCAAGTTCCACTCCAGCAATTCCCTTGGCCCTTTTCTCGACAAGTCCCTCTCCCCCGCTGGAGTACAGTGTATTTCATTTTATTTGGGCTAATAAAAGTTAGCTCTTGAATACGAGGGAGACAAGCGTCTGTACAGTTCCAGCCCCTGGGCAGTCTGCACTCTACGTAATCTGCGAGATAAAGTTGTATCGAGCCACTGGGGAGGGTCCGACTGACTTCCAAGCGGTGCGATAAGATTTTCTTTTCGTTTTGGTTGTTCCATATAAAAAGAAAAATAAGTCCTTCACACAGGAGCTGCGTAGACTAAGCATATTCCCCTTCTTTTGCTAATGGAGGACTTTACTAACTATAATTTGTGATTTAATTTGACGAGCTTATAGTGAGAATGAAACGAAGTATATGCTCGCAAAGGCAGGCCTATTGCTGTTATAACCTCATGGTTAGAATTAAATTTTTAAACTTACATGGAGAGAACATACTAAAATTAAAAGAAATGAACTCAATCGACGATATGGACTTCTATAGAGCCTCTCGAATAAGAATTCCAATCTTACGATTGAAAACAAACTGACGCTCTACAAAACCTTATTACAACCAATCTTGAATTACGGAGTAGAAATCTGGGGTGCCGCCAAGTCTTCTAACATCCAAAAAATCCAGTCCTAAAAATCCAAAACCCTGAGAATAACTGCAAATGCTCTTTATTATGTGTCCAATTTGTTCAAGACTTCATTTCTTCCCGCTTCACCCTTTTCCACAGTAAACTGCCATTCCATGCTAATCCACTAGCACAGACCATGTCTTCCAACTCCAACCTCTACTACCCTCCCCTTCGACTCAAACGAAGATGGCCCCGTGACCGCCTAGGGACATAATCTGTAAATAATTTGAGAGTGGTAACATTGGTCACTTTCTCTCCTCATGTGGTTGACATTCAATGTTTTTTTTTTTAATTCATTGGGGTGATCAAATTACAAAATGTTTTAATTTAACAGAATGTAATAAGTAAATAAAAGTTTAATAATGTGGCTATGAGGTTTTTGGAAAAAATGATATTTTACAGTAATTAAGATACAAGAATGTTTTCCTTAAAAATAATAATATTATTTTAATTTTGCCATCTTAAAAATGAGCTTTCTTTTTTCGGGTATTTGGCATCGATGAAATGATCATAAAACTCGTGAAAAGAACTTATAATACCAAATTTTGTGCACTATATTAAAAATGTAAAATTCTTCATAGTTATATTCTAAATCTGATCTTTATTTTAGAACTTTTGGAAAATTGTCTTAGACCCCAAATGCTAGGGAATTACATCTCACACAATGTGTGGTTTAATATTTTTTGTTATAGCTAATGGTAATTTAAAAAAAATAATATGATTTCTTAGATTTAGTATAAATATCAAATGGCACACAGAAACTCTTATCTTCCACTATTTCTCTAGTTGGCGTTGACTCAGGTTCTAAACATTCCCTCTAGATATGACTAAGTAATAAGTAGAGGTTTACAATGAATTAGCTTACTTAATATTGAATAAGTATCATGTTTTGTTCGAATATGGTTACAATCAATAAGTAATAAGTTTAACTACTTGTAATAAATACAAGTATAAATATATTAAACCACTCATAATAAATAAATAAAAATTAAAGTTCCTCCCTGGGTAAATTTAATAATTAATTACTAATTAAGCTTTACTACTATTACTATTAATTAACAGTAGTAAAGCTTTACCTCACTAAACATAGAATAAGTAATACGCTTAGACTTAAGAATGCTATACTTAAGCTCTTACTATTTAAAATAACAATTCTGATTCATATAATAAGTAATAAGCTTAACTTGTTGCTTCCTGGAATAACTGATAAACTTACCTTACTAATATGTATATATATATACTACATACTTTATATAGCACAATATTTGTTGTCCAATATATCTGCTATTCTTTTTTATAAGTTATTAATACCATTGAAGGTTATTGTTTTATTCAATATTGAAGTTTTAATTTTTATATTTTAGAGAAATGTTGTATATTTGCAACGCATTAGCAAATAAAATATTTATGTATTATCAAAAGGACAAACGTTGACAAATTATAGCCACAATACATTTTTTTTTAATAATTACATTTGATACAATTAAAGATTTGCACATAAAATAAAACCATATTCCGCTGATTCAAGCACCCTGCAGTCTATGAATCTTTGAGCTGGTCCGTGGACACCTGTCACTAGCCTAAATCACACAAACTCCCTAATCACTGATCCCTGAAGATGACGCCGGCGTCGAAACCGCAACAGACAGGGTGCCGAGGTAATGGGCCTGGGGTTGGCTGGGTTCTGGCGCGGGATATAGGTCGGGGGGGGGGGGGGGCGAGGTCCTTCACCCAGGCGCCGCTCGATACGGCTAGACCACCCACTACAGAAGGGAGGGGAGGGCCTCGCTTCTTTTCACCCTTCTTCACCCCCCACCATCGCTCCTTTCTCTCCATCTCTCTTTCTCACACACACGCAAACACAAACTCCAACCCTTTCTCATTTCCCCCATCCTTCTGCTATTCTACTCCCACCCTCCTGTATCCATCAATTCCTCTTTAATCACATTCTGCACTCGTCTCGCCAGCCTTTATTCATCAATTCGTTTTCACTATCATTTCTATCCTTCTTATCCTCACACTATCATTCAGCGCACTTTCCTCTCACTCTCTCTTTAATTCATCCTCTACCAGCAGTCACTTATCTCCGTCTTCCTTCTCTTCCTACTCCCCACCCTCCCACTCACTCTCCCCTCTATCAACCTTCTCATTCCCAGATGATCTAAAGCTTCGTTTACATGGCGACAGTTCTGTCACGAATACTCTTTCATGTCTGCATCAATACTATCATGTATATTACCTGCACTGCCGTACTTCCATGATAGGATTTTTTATACTATCGTGATCTGACTAAATATCCACAAGGTTCTTAAAAATATTCTTAAAATATATATGTATATATTGGTTAGCGTAAGTGAAGCGTACGATAAAATTCTTTCTGAACTATAGTTTCAAAGTTCACTACCAGGTTGGGGAAAGGAAACCCTCTCTGTGTTTGTAGGGAGATTAAATTTTATACTTTTTATACCTGCTTTGTTATTTGAGACACATAAGCAAATTATAAGTGTAAAATTTAATTTTTTATCATTTACATTCAAAGCTATTTAAGGAAGAAATTTAATATTGCAGTGAACTCTTCCTCCACTAAAGCTAACTTTAGTGGTCATGCCTTTTAAGTTCATTTTCCCTCCAGCTTTTAAAATAAATTTCGTCCTTTACTATTATGTGTATCCTTTTTTATGGCACAAGAAACCTGCTTAAATTACGCAGCTCCTGCGTAAAGGACTTTTTTTTTTTTTTTTTTTTTTGTATTTTGTATTTTGCATATAAATTCTTGCCTGGAATGAAAACTTATTATTTATATAGCCCATAAAATTTTTAATATTCATTCTAATTTTTGAAATAACCCCACTGCTTAAGTTCGTAAATTGATGACAGAATATATATTTTATTAATATTCAAATGTGCAGATGTGTGAAGATCGCCCGCATACTCAAGAACCACCAGATAAGAACAACGTTCTGCACCGACAGAAAAATAACAGACATCCTTCCGAAACCTAAGGATAAACTTGGACTTCGGACTCCAGGAATTTACAAGATTCCCTGCTCCTGCGGAACTACTTACATCGGCGAGACTGGAAGGACGATCGACACACGCCTAAAAGAACACATTGCAGACATCAAACACGGACGTACAGAAAAGTCAGCTCTAGCAGAACACTTCGCCAACACCATCCACCACATCAAATTCTAAGATGCTTCAAATTGGCCCGGGAAAACAACTACTATCGACGGACCATCAGAGAAGCCATCGAAATAGCGAAAAATCCTAGGAATATCAACAGGGAGGATGGATACAGGCTCAGCAAGAATTGGAACCAGCGCTAATCGATAAGAGTGTCCAACCAATCGATAAGAGGGTCCAACCAATCGATAAGAGGGTCCAACCAATCGATAAGAGTGTCCAACCAATCGATAAGAGGGTCCAACCAATCGAATAGAGGGTCCAACCAATCGATAAGAGGATCCAGCCAATCAGCGAGCAGGAAAACAGAATTAACCAATGGGAAGACAGGCTTCGCCCAAGGACCGGACAGCGCCGGGTATAAATACCCCTGGATTTGAAGACAGCTCTCATTCTCTATTCAGCCCTGAAGAAGCCATCACAGGATGTGCGAAAGCTCGGCAACCATCAAAAACTTTACACGGTCCAACCCGGAAAAAGCTTTACATACATATGACTGAAACAAGATGACTGGTGAAGTTCCATGTTGGGGTTACAGGGAATGAAATGAGTGATTCTCAGACTCTGTGGCCCCGACGACGTATCTTGTGACCATACTTCACAAGAAAGATTAGTAGAAACTGATAATGGTTCAGTCACTAAGGAATAGTTCCAGACCATTAAGTTAAAGCAGGATGAGAAGCATTATCATGTTATTCTAAGATGATTTTAGTTGGGGTTCGATCAAGGTAGATCCAAAAAACACAAATTTAAAAAATGTACTTTTTAATAAAGGATTATCTGCCAACGTTTCGGCTTACATGGTAAGCCATCTTCAGGGCTATCATGAAGATGAAAGAGGACGTCCTGTCCCTAAGTTCACATTTCCATGTGAATTATTATTTATTATCATGTTATTATCATCATGATGGTATTTCATTATGGTTTCAAATGATTCAGTATAAATAAATAAAGTAGAATGATATATGTATATATATGTGTGTGTGTGTGTGTGGAGGCTTGCTATGCAGGTTCTGTTTCTAAAATTCAAGAAATTATCCAAATTATATATGTTTACACTTATATATGATGTGTAATATTGTTTTTGATATATAGAGCAACTTATATATGTTAATATGTTTGAGTGATTTATTGTGCTATAGAAAACGAACCCCAAATAGGCCATCAGTTTGTGACGTTTACGGAAATCTGAATTCTGTGAAGTTCACAAATCTGGATTTCCACCCAACCCTGAAAGTTATATTCTCAAATATCTTTGATAGTTATGATTAAAAAAAAAAAAAAAGGGTTATTAAATATATTTGTTAGAAAAAAAGAAAAGTAACTCCTGTAAAGTATCAAATAAATAAATAACTTTTTAAAAAAAAGTAACTTTATATTGCTAACGTTTATGAATACCCTGATTTCCTTACAGGATCAGGTTTATGATGAAACAAAAAAAAAAAAAAAAAAATGTCTCGCGAAGAGGTTGGCAAACAGACTGAAAACAGTAGACTTGCCCAAGGCGCTTCTCTCGAGGAAGTCCCATTCCTAGACAAAACATCAACGAAATGTTTCTCAGAAGGGAGTCTAAGCATCGAACATATGACAAATGATCGACATCTATTCACTGCTTTCTTGGAAGAACTTCGTTGCCCTCTGCGTACAATCCTACTCCATTGTGTAAGGTTATGGCCTACAGGAAGAAACATAATTGTACCTATATTTATAGGAGAAAACCGGCTTCATGCCTTTCTCGTAAAATTGTACGTTACGGAAATTGTTGATTGAACTATGGTGTACGATAATTTCGTTATAACATGTAAAAACGTATACATGTACATAAATATAAAGTTTCATTACAACTAGCAGTGTTATTAAAATTGTTTATATTTAAAAAAATTCATGGATATTCAATAGGTATTTCATTAATTTACTTGATCGACTTCAGACATGATGAAAGGCCCAACAGAATACAAAATAGAGCCAACAGTATACAAAATATATTATATAATATAATAAATATATAATTCGGCTATATTTTTAGCTTTACCAATGTATAGTCAAATAAAAATTTCTATGATTGTATTAACTTTAGCTAAAGCGACCTTTATTTATTCATGTGTAATCCATTAATTATTAGTCAATTAATGAAGTAAATCAGTAAGTAAATGTCTTTAATTATAAGTTTTTAAATATTTTTACAGGTGATGTAAGTTAGTGATTGATGAATTGTATTTTAATTTGACCCATAGAAACATATGTTCTTTTCCTTAATAGTTATTCTTAGGAACTTTACTTGTAACTTGCTGCCTTACATATTTATGAAAAATGTTTCATTCCTTAGAGAGAAAGAGAGAGAGAGAGAAAGAGAGAGAGAGAGAGAGAGAGAGAGAGAGAGAGAGAGAGAGAGAGAGAGAGAGAGAGAGTGAGAGAGAGAGAGAGAGAGAGAGAGAGAGAGAG
>KZ808196.1:172033-183683 GCA_000696205.2 Oncopeltus fasciatus | reverse complement strand
ATTATTTACTTAATTATCATTTTTAATTATTTTAACTGTGACTATTGACCAGCACATTACTATATACAATACAAAACATGTAGAAAGTAATAAATAATAAAGTTGAAAAAAAAAAATATATATATATACCAAAAACTCAAATGAGAATAGTCGATATACGTATAAGGATGAAGGGGGAAATATACAAAGAGAACGACCTTTCAGGCGAGAGTCTAGTAATGGACTGAGGAGGTTTGGACGGGAGGGCTAGAAGTCCGGGTACATTGGTAAGCTGTCTAAGATTTGAGAGACTTCCCGACCAAGCTGGAATTGAGGCTCCTGCCATTTCGTACGACACTAGTCACCACTCTTCTTGACCTCTGTCTGGAGCGGCTCGTGAGAAGTGCAGTCAGCCCGCCAGTGCAGACCAGTACCACAGACGTTCCCCTAACGGAGCCGGACCTGGGAGCACGAGACTCCCCGAAATCCCGCCATGGGCTGTCGTCATCAGTTCCACTTGACGGGAGGCGCTGGCGAAGGGGGCATGTCCAATTCGGCCAAGGTAGCTGCAACATTGTCTGCACCTCTCGCACGAGGACACCCTCCTACTCCTTCCTTTGTCTACTCATCTCACACATTTTTATTCGCTCTATTTGTTCATTTTCTGCTCACCCTCGGCCATTCCTTACATACCCTCCTTCCTCGGAGCCTATACACCATCTGGGCACAAATGTATTTACAAATACCACATTCTTTTCCGTAGGTTTGTATTTGCGGTTTAGCAAAAGAGATGTTTTGGGATTCAATTTTAGATTGTTCACTGCGCATGTGGAGTTTCTGACTTCTCAGAAATCTCTAATACGATATATTAATCTCCCTGTCAAACAATGTTGTTGGAAAGGTTCTTCTTTGGATAATTTTTTTAATTTTATTTCTCATCAATCATTAAGAAAAATAGAGGGGGGAGAGGGTTGTATACAGGTAGCCAACCAACCATAACACAGGTAAAGCTTTTATTTTCAATAAAATATTGCCCAGAGCGAGAATCGAATTTGCAGAGCCTCACTTTGAAGTCATATATATATATATCAACTTATTTCCTTCAACTTTAATTAGCCTCAATATTTGGCCAAGCCATTCAATATTTTTCTTTATACTTCTCATTATATTTATATATTACTTACACAATATAACATAATATTATACATCTTTTTATAGCAACAATTTTTAAAATCTTAAAACTAGGAGAAAACATTGGAGCCTTGACACCAGGTTTTACTGATTATCGATTATTATAGTTGGTATAAAATGCCACTTGTACAAATTCAAGTTAAATAAATGTTTTAAAAAGTGCTTATTGTCATTGAAGACTGAATGAAAGAGATTTGAGAAATTATAAGGAACAAAAAACATTTGTAAATATTAATTTAGTTGTGGTTTTTTATCCCAAGAAAATTTTAAACAATTAATGAGAGGGAATAGAATAAAAAATCTATCTGTCCCAACCAGGACTCGAACCTGGATCTCCTGCTTTCTGGGCCACTATAGGTTAGGCTCTCGTTAGTGTGTTGGGAATTTAGTAAATTTTCTAGCTCTTCCCGGTGTTGTAACAGAAGCATACTGGCCCGGAAAGCAGGAGATCCAGGTTCGAGTTCTGGCTGGGACAGATAGATTTTTTGTACTACTCCCTCTCATTTATTGTTTAAAAAACATTAGTTTAATAATGATAATGATATTTATTTATTAAAGCTGAGCGCTATCAAGACTCAATGACTCATCTTCAGAGCCCAGAAATCAACAAACAATATATCACAGTATTTATTTATTTTTTTAAATTTTAACATTTAACATTTATATTCGTAGTCAAATTAGCTAAAAATCAGTCAATAAATAACAATAACAACAAAATTTTATTAAATTATGACCCCATCCTTTGCATCCTATACACTGCCGATATCCCGACACATCCTAACACACTCCTTGCAACCTTTGCAGATGACCAAGCATTCCTTTCTACCGATGCTGACTCACTTACTGCCAGACAAAATTTCCAATGGCATCTAATGGACCTACAGCGCTGGTGCCAGCGCTGGCGCATTAAAGTCAACGAAGGCAAATGCTGTCATGTCACTTTCACACTAAGGAAGAAACAACCTGGCAGAATTTACTTTAATGACATCTCTATTCCAACTTCCGATTGCGTCAGGTACCTGGGCTTTTATCTTGACTTCTGTCTAACATGGAACACACATACAAAAATCAAAAGACAGGAACTAAATAGGAGACTTGGACAACTCTACTAAGCCGCAAGTCAACCTTAACTGTGACCAACAAACTTATCATTTATAAGACGTTACTGAGACCTATCTGGACGTATGGAGTCGAATTGTGGGGAACTGCTAACCCCTTCAAAATCCATAGAATACAGTCCTTTCAATCCAAAATCCTAAGAATCATAGTTGATGCATCCTATTACGTAACAAACTCCTTACTCCACAATTACCTCAAAATCCCTTTAGTTAAGGACATCATTACATCCCGTTTTAATAAATTCTACTCTGGCCTTTCCATGCATCCCAATCCTTTAGCCCAAACTCTATCCAGTATGACCCATCCTGATAATCCACCACTTCGCCTGAATAGGAAATGGCCCCGTGACCTTCTCATTGCCAACACTTCATAAAAAAGANCGGAGGGGATTTCACCACCGGGAGGCGGACAAAGCCTTAGGATGGTTCCTTCGGCGGTTCGTGAGAGAGGAAAGCGGGTCTTCATCAGAGCCGCGGGGTACAGTTACCGCTGGCGGGCCATTGTGGTGCAAGCGACGAGAATGCAACCCACTGCAGCTCCTGCCGCCCTCTCAACGACACCCCTTCTGCTACCTAGATCCCCACACCTGATGATGACATTGGTCATGTTTATTATGAACATTCTAAATATTTCAAGCTTTGAATTTTAATCAATTTTTAAAGCGATATTTACAATACAGTCCGTACATTCTTCTTTAATTGGGTAATACTGTGAATATTAACCAGCACATTACTACAATACAAAACATGTAGAAAGTAATAAATAATAAAGTTGAAAAAAAAAAATATATATATATACCAAAAACTCAAATGAGAATAGTCGATATACGTATAAGGATGAAGGGGGAAATATACAAAGAGAACGACCTTTCAGGCGAGAGTCTAGTAATGGACTGAGGAGGTTTGGACGGGAGGGCTAGAAGTCCGGGTACATTGGTAAGCTGTCTAAGATTTGAGAGACTTCCCGACCAAGCTGGAATTGAGGCTCCTGCCATTTCGTACGACACTAGTCACCACTCTTCTTGACCTCTGTCTGGAGCGGCTCGTGAGAAGTGCAGTCAGCCCGCCAGTGCAGACCAGTACCACAGACGTTCCCCTAACGGAGCCGGACCTGGGAGCACGAGACTCCCCGAAATCCCGCCATGGGCTGTCGTCATCAGTTCCACTTGACGGGAGGCGCTGGCGAAGGGGGCATGTCCAATTCGGCCAAGGTAGCTGCAACATTGTCTGCACCTCTCGCACGAGGACACCCTCCTACTCCTTCCTTTGTCTACTCATCTCACACATTTTTATTCGCTCTATTTGTTCATTTTCTGCTCACCCTCGGCCATTCCTTACATACCCTCCTTCCTCGGAGCCTATACACCATCTGGGCACAAATGTATTTACAAATACCACATTCTTTTCCGTAGGTTTGTATTTGCGGTTTAGCAAAAGAGATGTTTTGGGATTCAATTTTAGATTGTTCACTGCGCATGTGGAGTTTCTGACTTCTCAGAAATCTCTAATACGATATATTAATCTCCCTGTCAAACAATGTTGTTGGAAAGGTTCTTCTTTGGATAATTTTTTTAATTTTATTTCTCATCAATCATTAAGAAAAATAGAGGGGGGAGAGGGTTGTATACAGGTAGCCAACCAACCATAACACAGGTAAAGCTTTTATTTTCAATAAAATATTGCCCAGAGCGAGAATCGAATTTGCAGAGCCTCACTTTGAAGTCTTGAATTGATTCTCTGAAAGACGTATTAAACAAACCGTAAAAATTTGTTGGTTTCAATCATTTGAACAGTTTCTAGTGCACATGAATGTCAAGTGAGAAAACATCTAACAAGAAATCATATTGAGTTAATGTAGAAATCCCTTCCCGTCGTTAAATCTTTCCAGATTTTCAAATGAAATTCGCACCATTACACAGGCTGCCGACGAAGGGGAACCAACAAGTATGGTCACGGAAGTATGAAAATACAGTTGACGGACTTCAATACTGAATGAATACACGTCCCATGCTCTTCTCCATCTCTCATTGCTCACCGTAATCTGCAGTAATCGATGTCGGACATCTGTAATCCTCGATGAATTTCCAAAAGAAGACGGGAGACCGTCTGGCCTCAATGTCAAATATGAAACATCTGTGGCCAGTATTGCCGTTATTCGTTTACAGTTCCTCCAAAAGATTATATGCTGAAGTTCACGGCACCGTTTACACCAAAAAAACCGTGTTGAAGTTTTATTTATTAATGTAGTATATAGTAGTATATAATAAGTTTTAACAAAAATTTTCCTATATAATAACAAGGGCAGAGTTTATATTTTATACAGGGGTTTAAGTCTATATTAAGGAAGATGAGAATCTTGTGGAACACGGACGATATTTGGACCAGCGAATCTGTACGACGTGGCCAGAGGGAGGTCCTGCATCCAGTTTCGAATCCGTCTCTTCGTAAAGGAACTGAACCCAGCGCAGAACTATCGGTATTGAGGGTCCGGCAGGACTTTACTTCCTACCGCGAGGCCCAAGACATTCCTTCTTTCCAGGAGAAGAAATGCGCTCACAACTCTCAATCCGTAGTAGCAGTGCACTCTAGAAGATCAGCCAATAGTCATGAAAGGATTGTCAGCTCAGATTTCTATTTAGAAGAGCAAATTCCAAGCTAATTAATTAACTAATATTCCTTAACAATTTTACTTTTTCTGGAGACTGTAGTAATTAAAATTAGGGAATTTTATTTGTTAATATTTATAGTCATGTGGATGCTCAGTGAGAAAGAGCGGTGCATATACGGAGAGCCACACTTAACTGCCGATGACGCTAGTGCAGTTGGCACACGGATGAATCGTGCCGATCTCTAGGTTCTCCGCTGGCATCACCTGGCCTTCTGCAGATAAGACATAGTCATCACGCTGGGCGAAGCCTTCGCGTAAGTCACGTTATCCTGGAACTGCCCTTGGAAGATTTAACTATCGTAATGAAGTGACTTCATCGGTGACGAGAGTCATCGGGATTCAATGGCATGGAAGTCGAAAACAATAGAACGCTTTTCAATTCGAACATTTTTTTAGTATATCAGCAATTCATATTGCTGACTTCCACAATGATGATTTTGAATGAAACCTGTTCTCTTTTTTTCACCTATGTAGAGCCAGTAAGGAACTAAGCAAGTTTATTAAAATTCCTCTGATAATTCCGAAGTGAATACAAAACTAAAACAATAAAAATTTCCTTGAAATAAATGGCTATTTGTAATAAACAATAAAGACTCAAGTCTGTGTTTGAGTAGTGTAGGCAACCCGCACAACATGAGTGTTATGAGTGGATAATGAATCAGTGAGTCTTGTCATTCAAGAGCTGCATGAACTAAACAGATTCTCCATTTTTAAGCAAATATAGGTATAAATAAATGTAAATGACCAGAAGAAAACAATTAGCGTAAAATGTACTAGTCATATGCTTCGCTCTAGACCAGACAGATTAAATGGACGAGGGAAACACATAGCCATCGATGTTTACAACTTAAATATTTAAATATCCATTTATTATTTAAATATCATCCTTAACAAATGTTTCTCGTAAAATAATAGGCATATAAAAGTTGTAAAATCACGTTCTAATCAATGAAGTAATATCGTTGATATCAATATTATGTTTTCCATATGAACCATCGCCTATTTCTACGTTCAATTTCAAAATGGATTCAAGGACAAAAAGGCTTGTTACCGAATTTGGAACATTTCACTACTATTATGTGCTATTTTCAATTTTATTTTCTTCGTGGGTAGAAGTATAAAGCCTAAAAAACGAATTTTTCTTAAAATAAGTGATCTCTTCTGAATATTTTCGTCAATAATATGTATTCTAAGTAAAAACGTTAGAAATATTATGTTTTTTTTTTTTTATGGAAGGTTTTTCTTCCTCGTCTTCATTTATACTCGTATTCCCCCTTAACGAATTTTAGCCATTTATGAACTTGTCTAACGGTTATCAAAATAAGCTTAAATACTGTATTTATTTAAAACTTGCGGACTCTTAAGGGCATACAGACTAATAATTCTAAAAATAATAATATGTATTACATATATTTTTGAACGGGCCATATTTACAGCTTCTCTAATTTAGGTGAAGATTAAATTACTCGATGAGAAGGGAAAGTTTAAGGAGGAAAATAATTAAAAATTAAAAAAAAAAAAAATTCAAATTGTTGAACTTATCATATGAAAAATGTAATTGTTTGACGTTAGCGTTCTATAGTATTTTTATGAGATATTCTTATTATGGAAGTTATTTAAAAATATTACTAAAAGAACCTTCTATTTCTAAAATAAAGATAATATATATTTTATGGGAAATATACAAAGAGAACGACCTTTCAGGCGAGAGTCTAGTAATGGACTGAGGGTGAGTGAGAAAGATATCGTGATTCCTATATATCCAGAAAGTTCTACAGATTTGACGAATACTTTGAGTTCTATTCATAAACAACCATTCATGGTTATGGTATAAAAATTATTTCCCATCAATAATCGAGCTGAGCCGAATGTATACTAATAAGAAAATGAGTGAGGAAAAAATATATAAAAGTTTATAGTATACATAGTATAAATTCATATAGTACATAAATATAAAAGTTCATCGCGCAAGAGCAATATAAACTAAATACATTTACCATGCTACATTAACAATGAAATAAATGATAAATTTGTCTTAAAATTATAAATGAAAAATAAGATAAGAGATGAGGTAAGTGCCATTGAGATTGGTTTTTCCCGACTGGAAGAAGGTGCTCAACTATACAAATTAAATTTTTAAATATTTTTCTTATGGATTGGTCATATTTTAAATGACATAAATGTTATTATTCTCATTGCACACCTTTCATGTTGTACAAATTTTTTTCATGCATAATGGGTTGAATCGCACCGATTTTATTAATTATTTTTTAATTTATTCTTCCTCTAATCTCTCCCCCTGCCCATAATTGTTTTTTTTTCTGAAGTCAACTAACTTATTTAACGGTTGAAGTAAATAACTGAGGTATTTAATTATCTTAAGAAGATTTTTAAAAACACATCAGCAGTAGGCAACCTGCGCGACACTGACGCTTTGCAGGCATAACCAACTTTTATAAGCCAAAAACTTTAAAATTAATAAATAACTTCCCACTTCAACTGAACTTAAGTGGAAGTAAAAAATAAAAATTAAAAAAATCCCGTTATAAATTAATTCACTAACTGCGAATTTTGTAGACTTTAAGGAGAAGTATCTCGTTAGGAATTATTTGTCTGAGTCTGTCTTCAACCTCATTGCCTTCGATTCCATAACGTCCTTACATCCATTGTATAATAATTACATGCATATTAGTATTTTAATTAATTGATGATCACTCTCACCATGCAAATTTGATCTTATTTCTTGGACGTGGTTTCTCTCACATGATGAAAAGACCCAGAAATATAAGAATGATTACTAATAATAATGATTAATAACTTACTGGGCCATATTAACCAGCACATTACTAGATACAATACATGTAGAAATTAATTAATAATAAAGTATAAATAAATNTTTACTTTTAAATTTTTAATTTTATAAATATTATTTTTTTGTGGTATTTAATCCCATGTAAATTTTTTATGATTTTTAGTGCTAGGTTCTGCATCGTAGGTCCATATTGGTCTTATTACGGTCTTGTAGACGGTCAGTTTGATTTCTATTATGAGTTTTGGGCGCCTATTTATAAGGCCGTATAAGATTCCGTGACGTCTGTTGAGTTCTTGTCTCTTGATTTTAGTATGTTAATTCCAGTTGAGTCGTAAATCAAGGTGGAACCGAAGGTAACGAAATAAATCAGAGAGGGGTATAGAGATGTTATTGTAATAACTATTTTATAAGCTTTTTTAATAGTATCAACAAATTTTGGTGCTTTTCTTTTTCTTTTTTGGATATTATCAAAGAAGCATACTTACTTGGAAATTTTCTGGATATATAGGCTCCGACATTTGCTCTCCATCTAGGTTCTATCCGATTGCCTCTGTCCGAGTTCGTGGTGGAAGCTTGTGTCTGATTGTATTGGGGCATTAGTCTGGACCAGGTAACTCGTCACATCACTCGACATGATTAAGCCGTTCCTCTCTGCTTTTGCTAGCATTCCTCAGGCTCTACGAAAAGAGCTAAAACCCCCGAATTTAGGGAGGCCATTGCCAGCTGACCTGCCAGATCCTCAAATTCCCTAAGATTTTATCTCTTAGACTTGAGTTGCAAATAACAAACTATTAATTCCCATCCTAATTATTTATTGTCTTCACTGCCTCCAAGTTCATGGCCATATTATTTTCTTGGAAGGTCAAGTTTCTTTTTACATTAATTACAACACTACCTTGACTCCTTCTACTAGTTTCTACCAGATGTTGTTTATGAAAACATGTGCAGTCAGTAATAATGTGTAAATCTCCTTTTGTGAAACTTAAAATCTTTAAAGAAAAAATATATCTCCACAAGGTATAGGATCTCATCGCTTCGCCGTACATTTCATTGTAAGAATACATTATTATGGTTATCTGTTAGATGTATAACTATAGTAATCATCTGACCTGAAATATCTCTCTCTTAGCAGATTTTCCTTGAGAAAATCTAACTATTCACGTTAGTACTATTACGTAACTTTTGACAAATTTCAACGGGAAGAAGCAAGAATTACGCTGCATCTAATATTCCATATATATTTGGCTGCAAATTAAGAGTTGCGCAATTATTAAAATAGAGACCGAATTCTGTGTGAATGTTTATTTTTGTAAATCGGTCGGCAATGATTCATTAATGATTGAAATTGGTCGTGAATGGAGAGATTGAGGAAGATTTATAAAACATAATTTAGATAAAAGTAACTTTCTTATTTCGAGTATTTATTTCTTACCATTCAGAGTATTAGTAGAGTCCCCTTGGTTTTAAACTATAAGAACCTTAAAACTCCATAACTCACCATTCTATCACTAATTTTGAAAGAGAATAACTTATATTTAAGAATTTAAAACATATGTGCTTTGGTTTTTACCGTAAATCAATATAACGAATACAAGTGCGCGAAACACCTGGCCGTATCATTTTTGCAGACTCAATTTAAAGTAAACTGTATTTCAGTTTCTTAATAAATTTTAGTACCCACAGCATTATATCAACTTCAGCTAATTGATAATGAAACCCGTCACGCAGGGGCTACGGTCACGCAACTTTTGGTGTCCTGTAGGTAGATTTTTAGAAAATGTCGAAAAAGTGTCCAATAAATCTGTCATGAGAATAACCTCGATAGTTAAATCCCTTCAAAATTCCGTAAGAGTCTGAAAAAAGTTTCGGTCATGGTAGATCCAAAAAAATAAAAAAATACAAATTAAAAAAAATGAATTTTTTAAAAAGATTATCTGCCAACGTTTCGGCTTACATTGTAAGCCATCTTCAGGGCTATTATGAAGACGAGAGAGGACGTCCTGTCCCTAAGTTCACAATTCCATGACTACCAGTCGAGTGTTAAGTGGGATCATGAATTTTTAAAATATCGATAACAAATTCAAAATTTAGATTTTTCATTCTTAGATGATTTTAGTTGGGGTTCGGTCAAGATAGATAAAAAAAAAAAAAAAATACAAATTAAAAAAAGTCCTCAGTCATGGAAATGTGAACTTAGGAACAGGACAGGAACGTCTTCGTCCTTCTGATAGCCCTGAAGATGGCTAACAATGTAAGCCGAAACAATGGCAGATAATCCTTTTTTTTTAAATACATTTTTTTTAAATTTGTATTTTTTTGGATCTACCTTGGCCGAACCCCAACTAAAATCATTTAATAATCAAACTCTTTATATTTTTCAACAAAAGGTGTATGATAAAGAAAAAAAATTTACAATGAACTAGGAGGTTTAGGCTTCTCCCTCTGTCATCCCTGAGGTATTGTAACTCTTATTTATTATTGCCTTTAATGATTCTTGGGAAATCTGTTTAGCTTACAGAGCTTCAAAATGACAGTGTTTTGATTATTTTAAGTGAAACGTAAGAATAACAAAGTTAACTAATGAAATAACTGTAAAATGACAACGTTTGTTTTAAGTACCTTACCTCTTGCATTCTTCAGACATTTGTATAGATAGAGGAAGCATCGTATTGTGTTTGTCGTATGAAGACCGTCACATGGAGCTGTGCTTAATGGGCTAGTTTAGATGGCCGTGGAACAATATCATATTGGTAGTGCGCAATCCCGAGTGAAGAGTGCGACACTTCCGCCGCTCCAAGGTAATGATGTACATTGTGCGTGTGGCACACCTGACTCGAGGCGTGTATTGTCTCCGACGCGAGGCGCGAATAATTAAGGGCAGCTGTTAGCCCAGGACAGATTTCTCTTTTTGCACCGGATTTCTTCTCGGGGGATCGCTTGTTTTTCAATCAGCCGGCCGACAATGCGTGTGTGTGCGTAATTGTCCAGACCCCGCGGCTCGTCCTTGGCTTCGCAGGACTAAGTTAAGGCAGCGGTGGTGGCCTTCTCGTCCGTCACTTCCGGATGCCTTCGGACAACAATGGGGCTTTCAGGCCGACAGCCAGCTCCGGTCTTTTCAGGTCGTTCCACCAGAAAATAATTAACGCCTTAGGGATGGTCCGATCCACATAAAGAAACACTGGGAATTCTATACGCAGATTCCCTTACCGCAGTCCGAATAGAAGCACTAAAATTTGGCAATCTCCCACATATTTTTAAAAGTTACTCATGTCAATACAAATAACCTTTAAAAGTTGTAAAGAGTTACATGATCTTAACCTTAATAATGGATATTTCTAGTAGATTTCCCGTAGTTGCATAACTATCTAACACAACACTAACTATTACATGAACAAAAGAAAGGACGCAAGTTGGACATACTAGAAAACATGGAAATATACAAAACTAAAATGCTAGACAAAGCCGTAATCAAAGAACAACTTAACTCACAATCAGACATTCTCTGGCTTCCCTCACATGTTGGAATTCCAGGAAACGAAAAGGCAGACAAAGCTGCAAAGGAAGCAGCCGGTATGTTCGGATCTCTTCTAAGTATCCTCGAACCAGATGACCTTAAAAACTGGCTAAGAAAAATGGCACTCCAAGACTGGGAAAATGCATGGATGCTAGAACCAGCACACAACAAACTGCGGAGTATAAAAAACACCACAAAAGAATGGAACACCTCCATCCGTGGGAATAGAAGAGAAGAGGTAATACTGACCCGTATACGGATAGGTCACACGAACCTTACTCATATACACCTAATTAACAAAGATCTGCCGCCTAAGTGTAATACCTGCCAAGTTCACCTAACAATCCAGCACATCATAGAGGTTTGCC
>KZ808196.1:100540-118725 GCA_000696205.2 Oncopeltus fasciatus | reverse complement strand
CCCTCTCATTAATTGTTTAAAATTTACGTGGGATAAAAAACCACAACCAAATAAAATATTTATAAAGAAAAATTAAATAAAGTAAATGACGAGAGTCGACAAATAGCTTGACAATGTCAGCTCCTTCGAGTGTAAGACGAAGTTTTCGTCTTTCTCGTGGGTTAGGCTCTAGCTAGTGTAGAGGGAATTTAATGAGATATCTAGCGCCTCCTGGTAGCATAACTGGTAAGTGCACCGGCTTGGATAGCAGGAGATTCTATTCCCTCTCATTAATTGTTTAAAATTTACGTGGGATAAAAAACTACAACCAAATAAAATATTTATAAAGAAAAATATATATACAGCTCTGTTTAATTTGCCGTTGAGGATTATCAGGATGGGTTTGGGAAGATATCTCATCGGCTATGAAGTTGAAGATGTTAGAGGCAGAAATAGAATTTGGAGAAATGAGAGGGAATTAAGTCGTTTACGAGGTTGATTTTGAGGTCATTGCGAAGGGTAGAGTTGGATACATTGAAGGGAGGATTAACAATGGTTCTGAGGACTTTGGACTGGAAGGATTGGATGCGTTGGATGTTGGAAGGCTAAGTAATGCCCCAGAGTTCTATACCTTATGTCCAAATAGGTTTAAGAATAGTTTTCTATATTGTTAATTTGTTGTGTACTTATAACTCCGATGTTCGTCCGAGTAGTCTTATATAATAGTCCTTAGCGTCTGTTTAGGTCTTGTCTCTTTATAAGTATTATTTATATTTTTCTATTATGAAATGTTTTTTAAAATTTTGCCCCCCTCTAACCCTCCCCCCCCCCTCGTCTTGTCGAGATTTTAGTTACTCCAAGAGGGACATGGGTTTTCACCACGGTTTGGGGATCACACCCTCCTATAGATAGTTTCGCACCTTCCACCCCCACCCCCGCACGTCGTGATATACTGCATCTGTTCCGCCCCCCCCCTCCCTCGGAGCAGCGAGACTATGGCGGGAGAGGCCTCGCGAGCCTCGAGGTAGGAAAACTGATATCGACGGGCAGATATAGGCTGGCGCAGTGCGGGGAGACTCGCTCTGGCCTAAGCTGGCCGGGGAGAGGGCGTGTCACTCACAATCCGAAAGGGAGGCTGGGAAGGGGAGCAAAGGACGTCCAGGAAGTCCATGGAAATCGAGGAACAGACAAAATAAGAATGAAAAGAAAAAAGTATTTATTTATCCAGCAAGACTTTAAAATTCTTAATTCTATTCCGTCAAAACATGCTTGATATATTACATGTGTATATATTCTTCCCTGAAACCCTCATTCATAAAACCTTCATTCATTAAATAATATTACAAAAATCAGGAGTGTCTATCACATAAATCCACTTCTATAGACAAACTTCCCATATGTCCCATTTTCATGCTTTGCTTTTCCAATTATAACACAATTATTTATCAATAACAGTTGTCGAATTATATTTAAAATAAGCCATCTTGCTAACAATGCGAAAATGTGATTTCTACATTTAATTTTAAAAAAATCCGTCAAACTCAAGATTACATTCTCAAATATTTTTTTAATACTTTAAAAAAAAATATAAATGTCATAAAATTATCCTACATTTTAGCAGATTTTCAAAGGAGAAATCAAGCTATTCACGTTAGTACCAAAACAATTTTTTTTCACAGATCTTCGCTAATCCTTTATTAGAGGTGCTAAAAAAGTGTAAAGGGGTAGGAAAAACAAAATTTTAATCCTAAAATTCTCTGTGTTATTTGAGTAACATAAAACTTTATAAAAATTATTTTTTTGTGGTATTTAATCCCACGTAAATTTTATTTTTTTTTTTTAGGGCAAGGGAACAGAATAAAAAATCTAACTGTCCCAGCCAGGACTCGAACCTATCAGACTTGTTTCGGTAGCGTAAATGGAAAATGCACCGGCCCGGATAGCAGGAAATCTAGGTTTGAGTCCTGGCTGAGACAGTTAGATTTTGTATTCTATTCCCTAGCATTTAATTGTTTAAAATTTACGTGGGATAAAAAACTACAACCAAATAAAATATTTATAAAGAAAAATATATATACAGCTCTGTTTAATTTGCCGTTGAGGATTATCAGGATGGGTTTGGGAAGATATCTCATCGGCTATGAAGTTGAAGATGTTAGAGGCAGAAATAGAATTTGGAGAAATGAGAGGGAATTAAGTCGTTTACGAGGTTGATTTTGAGGTCATTGCGAAGGGTAGAGTTGGATACATTGAAGGGAGGATTAACAATGGTTCTGAGGACTTTGGACTGGAAGGATTGGATGCGTTGGATGTTGGAAGGCTAAGTAATGCCCCAGAGTTCTATACCTTATGTCCAAATAGGTTTAAGAATAGTTTTCTATATTGTTAATTTGTTGTGTACTTATAACTCCGATGTTCGTCCGAGTAGTCTTATATAATAGTCCTTAGCGTCTGTTTAGGTCTTGTCTCTTTATAAGTATTATTTATATTTTTCTATTATGAAATGTTTTTTAAAATTTTGCCCCCCTCTAACCCTCCCCCCCCCCTCGTCTTGTCGAGATTTTAGTTACTCCAAGAGGGACATGGGTTTTCACCACGGTTTGGGGATCACACCCTCCTATAGATAGTTTCGCACCTTCCACCCCCACCCCCGCACGTCGTGATATACTGCATCTGTTCCGCCCCCCCCCTCCCTCGGAGCAGCGAGACTATGGCGGGAGAGGCCTCGCGAGCCTCGAGGTAGGAAAACTGATATCGACGGGCAGATATAGGCTGGCGCAGTGCGGGGAGACTCGCTCTGGCCTAAGCTGGCCGGGGAGAGGGCGTGTCACTCACAATCCGAAAGGGAGGCTGGGAAGGGGAGCAAAGGACGTCCAGGAAGTCCATGGAAATCGAGGAACAGACAAAATAAGAATGAAAAGAAAAAAGTATTTATTTATCCAGCAAGACTTTAAAATTCTTAATTCTATTCCGTCAAAACATGCTTGATATATTACATGTGTATATATTCTTCCCTGAAACCCTCATTCATAAAACCTTCATTCATTAAATAATATTACAAAAATCAGGAGTGTCTATCACATAAATCCACTTCTATAGACAAACTTCCCATATGTCCCATTTTCATGCTTTGCTTTTCCAATTATAACACAATTATTTATCAATAACAGTTGTCGAATTATATTTAAAATAAGCCATCTTGCTAACAATGCGAAAATGTGATTTCTACATTTAATTTTAAAAAAATCCGTCAAACTCAAGATTACATTCTCAAATATTTTTTTAATACTTTAAAAAAAAATATAAATGTCATAAAATTATCCTACATTTTAGCAGATTTTCAAAGGAGAAATCAAGCTATTCACGTTAGTACCAAAACAATTTTTTTTCACAGATCTTCGCTAATCCTTTATTAGAGGTGCTAAAAAAGTGTAAAGGGGTAGGAAAAACAAAATTTTAATCCTAAAATTCTCTGTGTTATTTGAGTAACATAAAACTTTATAAAAATTATTTTTTTGTGGTATTTAATCCCACGTAAATTTTATTTTTTTTTTTTAGGGCAAGGGAACAGAATAAAAAATCTAACTGTCCCAGCCAGGACTCGAACCTATCAGACTTGTTTCGGTAGCGTAAATGGAAAATGCACCGGCCCGGATAGCAGGAAATCTAGGTTCACGTCCTGGCTGGGACAGTTAGATTTTTTATTGTGTTCCCTTACACTAAAAATTAATACAACTTTATAGATATAATAGGTGTTAAAAGTAATTTTCTTACTTTTACACTCTGTAAGAATTTTTACGAAAATCGCTCATTAAGACAGAATATATCTAGTTCCGAATGTATATATGTATTCCTTATTTAATAAAAAATTCTGTTCACATTACGCAGAACTCGCGTGATGGAATTTGTACTTTATATATATATCATGACGTGAAGAGGGACGAAATCCGAGTATTACACAAATAATCATGTATTCAGCGGCAGTAAACATATAGACTTAACGAATTTAAAAGAAAAATTTCGATCAGATGTAAATTTAATGTAAAGTAGATGGAGCCACGATCGGGGATTGGGCAGACTCTTAGGTGCAACATGCCACCTTGAGGAAGGAGACAGATATACCCACAGATAAGGGGATTCCATCTGGGCTCGCACAATATATGTTTATGTCTTCCAAAAGTTGAACAATCAAAACATCATTGGTTTATTGATTAACATTGGATTACATGCATTTACTCTACAGCAAATGTATCGAACGGAATTTAGGTATCGTTTTTTATTCTTCCTTTTTTTTAGTCCCCCTAGATCTCAATATTATATATTGAGACCTAAATATATATATATACCTGGATCTCCTGCTATCCGGGCCGGTGCGTTTCCATTTNATATATAGGAAAATGAGCACAATGGCTTTGTACACTTGTTATTCAAGGAGAAGTCAAAGAACACTCGGCCTGTCCCAAATAAGAATAAAATCAAAACCCATACCATACATTATTTTTTAATGTAATGCCTTATATTACCAATACATTTATTTCATTTATTTGTTAATTTTTCTAAACCCCCAAATAATATTTTTCTTTTTTGAAATCAAATGGCACGAATAGCCTCTTTGAGTAACAAAGTTATTATTATTATTATTATTATTCTATCCGTGGGAATAGAAGAGAAGAGGTAATACTGACCCGTATGCGGATAGGTCACACGAACCTTACTCATATACACCTAATTAACAAAGATCTGCCGCCTAAGTGTAATACCTGCCAAGTTCACCTAACAATCCAGCACACCATAGAGGTTTGCCCAGTTTATCAGAATTACTTCACTAGGGAAGGCATTGGAAGAAATATGGCAGAGTGCCTTGGGAACAACCCCTCTTCAGTGGATGGGCTGTTAAACTTTCTTAAAAAAGCAGGTATAGCCTGGAAAATCTAAATTAAAGAATGAGATATTATTTATTATTTTAGTTAATAATAACTTATTTATTATAATTTATTAAATATATAATAATACTAATCAAAAAAAAAAATCCACTAATTTAGGTTGTTATAGTGGTCGAAATAATCCTGATTCCTGTATTTTATTAACTGATTTATAGTAAACATATTAGGGGGTGTTTATAGGGCCTAATAACCTAGAAGTTGATTGCCCTTTAATCTACTACTACTATACTCGCCTCTTTGAGTAGGTCTTCATCCTTAATTCGCCTTTCCCGAGGTCCTTTATGAAGTACGGGAACAGAATGTAACCACTGGGGGCTCTAAGGAGGATGGTTGATTAAATCGAAGCCGATTGTGTCAATCCTGGCCATCACTTTATCTGAAGTGTGCAACTGAATATGCAATGGCCAATGCAACTGATAAAATTAAAAGTATTTATTAATTACAAAAAATTATGAAAAGTACTGGACAAAAAATGGCAGGATTATGACAATTTGTGAGAATATAATAAACATGATAAAGAATAAGTCTTTATCTTATTCCTCTCTCCTTCATAGGTAGGCCCAGAACTTTTGACTCCCCCTCCATATCTACGATGGCTGAGTACTTCCCCCACTCTTCGTTCCAGGCCAGTCTAGAGCCAGCTTTCGTTAACTTTCTATTTACGCACATTCATTACTCAGTGAAACGTGGGAAATACGCTTAGTTTCCGTGTATCTCTTGCCCGACGGACAATTTATTCTACAGCCGAATCTTAGCCATATTTGTACGAACTCATTCCACTTTTTCAGAGTGAAACTAAAATAATTTTTCTATCTCCATTATACCGGTAGCATGCTTTCTTTGATATAAATCTGCTAAAATAATTTTTGAGTAGGACAGAATGGTTTCGCTCATGGGTTTTGTGCAGACGCTGTGGACTGCACACCACAAGGCAATCAAGACCATTCGTGCATACCTTCCCAGCTGCGAAGCAACCATAGTTGCGTAAGTCGGCTGTTGCGAGGGAAGGCCAACAAAATACGACTTCACTTTGCGGTAGTCCCGCCTGCATATTATTAATGTCATTTTTTTTTCTTTTTTTTTTTGTTACCCATAAGAGTCATGTGAGTCTGCATAAAGGGAACCACCCTATTCTAAGGCTCCGGTACTTGGCTGGCATCTATTTAGACTTGATAAGGCCAAACTCAAGTGAGTCTCGAACCCGCAGCACCAAACCCGGGAGTTCCTCTATAAAAACGTGGGCTAATATTTATTTATATTATTCATTGAGGCGTAATTAATGCTTTGTCTAGTTGATACAAGAACAAGACTGAGTATAAATCTTACCTATTATATATAAAATCTAGAAAATATATCTCATATATAGTATGATTAATCTCCATTCCACATATCCTGAAAGAAGGCTTCAAAAATGTAGTTAGTTCGGAAATGTATGCAATTAAGATTTGGAGAAATTCTGAGCAAGTTATTTTAGTAACTGATACATTCTTTAATATTCTTTAAAAACTTGAAATATTTTAGGCCAAGAATATGAAGAATTAAGAATAGGAATGAAAAATATTTCTCAATATTCTCGAAACACTGTGACATAAGCAGTTATGCAACCAGGAACAGAAATAAGCAGATAATACAGAATAAAAAGAATAAAAAAGGGGTGGGGGAGACGGCGTAATTGCAGGGTTTTCTACAACTTATTGTCCGTAGAGATCAAAAATGAAATTACAAAATTATTTTTAAATATAAGATAATCTTTATTTAGTATATCTATATTGGTCCTTAGTAGGCTGATTCCTATGTATTGGTTATACATATATTGATCGGTAGAAATATTTTATTAGATAGTATGCAAAATCAATAATTCAGTTAACAAATATTTATAAAGGTTTCAAATTTTTCAATTAGAATAACTAAATGTCATACTTCATACTAACGCGAATAGTCCGCTTTTTCTGAGAGAAATCTGCTAAATAAGAATATGTATTAATGGTGCCTCTGAAACACTTAGAAAATCAATAATGAAATAAACTAAATCATTTGAGGGCAGCAAGTTATTCCACCGGAGAGAAACAAATAGATTTCTCCCGAATGTGAAATAAATTTTCTCTGTGGGAATCGAACCCAAGGGCATTTGGTTTGAATAAATTGAATATGCTTTTTGTAAAATAAAAAAAAAAAATATTAAGACTAAAGCTTTGATAATTTGTATGCATGGATACATAAATTAGCGGCAGACATGAACAGCTATCTATACATTAAGGGCGGTTTCTCAGGAGAGCGGCCATGTTGGAGCGGGCACCACGTGGCTTGCGATCTGCTTATCCAGTGACAAATGTGGCGATGAGGAGGTCGAACCAGCTGTGGAGGCCCTTGCATTCTTCTCAGAAGACATGATTCACCTAGGAAGGCATCCAATCCTGTTTCCAGGCCGCCATTGCAAGTCACTTTCCCTCGGCCGACCTATGCAGATTCCTCCTGCGGTCTGGCTCACCGGCTAGCGGCCTAGGGTCGTTAGGCCTGCCGGAGATACTTGAAAGCTCTTGTGAGCAACTAATTCTAAAATATTTTCTAAAACCTCCATTCAATCAATAGCAAACGATGGTATTGATATGCTGGAGAAATTAATCAGGCTTTCGGCCAGGATCAGAAAAATAAAAAAAATTCCAAAATTGTTGGGTAATTATTTAACTTGTAAGTCATCATCAGGGGGATTGTGATGTCTGGAGAGATCTCAGAGGGAGGTTTATGTTCACATCTTCCATTGCTCCAGACATAATGGTGATTTAAGTTAAGTCGAAACGTTGAGAATAATAAAATAATTACCCAACAATTTTGGAATATTTTATTTTTCTGTTCCTGACTGAAACCCTTAGTAATTTCTCCAGCATAGGACTCGACGGCCAACAAACCTCCAACGATGATATCGTTACTTTAATAAGTCCAATGAGTTGATAAATAATAATAAAAACCGGAAAATTCCAACTAAATCTATTTTCTTTAAGGATAATGAATTAGTTACACAATAAAAACTATACTGCCCTTATAAACTAACAATAAAGAACCCATAATATAATTACTGCTAAAATATAAATACTATCCGATTAAAGAATCTTTGATAACAAAGTTACTGAGCGCTTATCAGAAAACAGTCTAAGTGTGATAAAGATCTGGATCATCGCTACTAAGGACAGAAACAACTCTGTCGCCGATTGACACACCCAAGGGCTAGGAATGGTCCAGGACATACAGGGTAAAGCCCTTTGCAGAAGACCATAGAAACACCCAGGCACGAGATTTAGTCAAGGAACTGGCGATGCTCCGATTGGTACATCCTCCTTTCAAACTCATGCCAACCATTCCTAAACGATATTGTGTAAGAAACTTGCATCAACATTTTTTTTTCTTGGCCCAATATGCAAATTTCCTTCACATCCTATGTATTCAAGAGCTCTCATATTGCAAGTAAATTTTTTTTAAATTTGTAATCTCAGCAGTCTAAACAATGGCAATACAATTTATTCATATCTCCTAATATTTAGTAAGGAAAGTAGAGAGAGAGTAATTCACTCCAGATATTCAATAAAAAAACCCTCACCTCAAATCAATTGCATCCATAAAGGAAACTGCTGATGATTCAGCGAAAATAGTTGAAGAAAACTCCGTTAAAGTTTTATTTAATAATAGAGGGAATGATGAAATTATATTTAAAAAAACTCTTTGAGGAATATGAGTGTAAAATATATAACCCTAAGCTTTTATTTTAGATGGATTGGACGAGGGATGCGCTCACCCACTTTAGTTACATTATTTAACATCTTCCTTAACAAGCATTTTTCGTGAAAGTGTTACAGAACATAATCGTTGAAAAATCACATTTTACTCCTACTAATTCTCGTAAACTTTTTTGTGACTCAAATGACGAAGATGATGTTACTATAATAAATTTTGATCTCCCTCTAAACTGTCCCCTTCCCCTTATTCTATTTCAATAAAATAAAAAATTTTACCAAGGATTATCAATGAAAAGCCTAAAGATTGAATTTTGTTTCATANAAACTGGTTTATTTTTATTTATCACCTACCCATTCAAAGATAAAAATATTTTTAAATGAAAGATTAAATAGAAATAAATAATAATGAAGCATTAGATCTCCAAGATTATAATTCATAAATCGCCAGATAAATTATAGTCATGTTCAAGATAACATATAAAATTACTTAGATACTTTAATTTTTTAAAGATATCAAAATGCTATTGGCTGACTCTGGAATGACTTTTTAAGGAATTTGAAAAAGAGTATTAAAAAATGGATTTCTAAACATCAAATTTAATCCGTCCATAACTGGTCAGACAGTAAAAAATAATGACTTACTGTAAACCTAGAGATAAAAACTTTCAACCGTCTACTTTGAAGTTTCATGAATAGATCACATGTTTAAACCTTTAACTGGTCTGGTTTATTTTGAACAGCCTGTATATATAATATACACTTATATATTATATACATATATACTCATAAAGAAGTGAAAGTTAAACATTTATTTATTAGCCCTTCAAAATAACTCTCATAGATTTATCTTCTCTATTAGTTACTAGCTGGCTCAAGTATTACTCTTTCCCCACAATGTTTTGCCATGTGGTCACATTCCTGGTGACACTAAAAAAAAAAAAAAAGAAAAAAAAAATCCTAAAATTTAAGCCACAATCCTGAAACTTGGCATACACAATAATGTCAGCTCCTTCGAGCATAAGACGATGTATTCGTCTTTCTCGTAGATAAAACTCTCGACACTAGTGCTGGGAATTTAATAAGTTATCTGGCTCGTCCCGGCGGTGCAAGTGTTAGCATTCGTGCCCGGAAAGCAGGAGATACAGGTTCGAGTCCTGACTGGGTCAGTTAGAGTTTTTATTCTGTTCCCTTCCATTAATTTATTTAAATTTACGTGGGATTAAAAACCACAAATAAATTAATATTTAACAATGATCAATTTTTTAAACAGTTCTACATCCCTTTAAAAAACGCCATCACTCTCTCTCTCTCTCTCTCTCTCTCTCTCTCTCTCTCTCTCTCTCTCTCTCCGTCTCTCTCTCTTTCTTCTATAACAATTTAGTTAATCGCATTCATAATAATATCGTATTCCTTGTTCATCTTATTGCCAAATATATTTATCAAATAAAAAAATACTTCCATCTGCAATTCAGCGCCAATGAACTAAGCAGATTACATTTGAACAAAAAAAAAAAAAAAAAATACTACAATCGAAGCACTGCAACATCACTGCAGTATAGATATAGATACATTTTGTGTTACCGCTTCCGACCATTTCCAACTTGTCATCCTATCGACTTCGATAATGGATGGAACAGGATCAGGATTTAATGGCGATCAACACGATGGTAATTACGCCTGTATTTACACAGCTGGATATGATAAGCATATACATTCTCCTAGGGGAATTCTATATCATATCAAGACATAATGTTAGTGTGACTTCGATAGAGTCTCCCGCTTCTCCATTGAACTTCATTCCTTCTTCACTGCCACTGCTTTCTTTACTTATTTTCTAAGTACATTGATCCTGATTGTTTGGTTAGATTTCCTGAACACCTCACTAGTTGATGTTATTGTTAAAATAGCATTAGGTTAATAAATGATTCTGTTTATAGGACACATTAATATTGGATTTTATTCCATTAGTAAACATACTAATCAAACAGACATTCATACACACAGAAACAGACACATATAATGTACATTTTTTTATACATTAAGGGTCCTTTAATGGCTGAAATCCATTATCCATGGATCCATTATGAAATCCATGGATCCTGAAATTCTGAATTTTTGGGTAGGAGAGGGTAGGAATGGTTAAGAAAAGACCAAATTGAATATTCAAAATTATCTTCGTAATTGATAGACTTACGAAAACATTACAGACCATAATGAGTGTAAATTGCAATTTTCTAATATTTATATTCTTATTTATTTTTACCAAAAAAAAAAAACATGCTAAGGAAAATATTGACAAATATTTGTTAAAAGGTTGAGAAAATGTTTTTATTTTTTAAGATTTGTATTTTTCATGCGTAGGAACGAAATTCGGCATTTAAGCATTTAGCTGCAAACCTTTGAAATGATACAATTAAAAAAGGCGTTTAAGGATTTAGAACATGTTATACAATCATTATATTTAGAGTTGCGAAAATTTTTGTTAAATTTTTTTTTCTAAATTTTATGTTATTTGTAGTTTTACTTAAAAACTGTTATTTGGAAATATATTAAACAATTAAATTGGGAAGGCAAAATACTTTCACTGACAGAGTCTCTTAAGCTCCTTCTTCACACCAGATTGTAAGATAAATAAGTTGTGTACTATTTTATAGCAGTTTATTTACTTATCAGGTGCTTACTTTCACCATCGCTAATTAACCGTGAGAAATCTGCTTAGTTTACACTATATATGGGGTTCCATTTATTCAAAATAAAAGTATGTATAATTTATTCTTCAAATTTTTAATTAAAATCTTAAGCAAATGACACTTTTTTCTAGAGGATTTCAAACTTATGTACATGCTAATACCCATTCACCTATATATTGGAATATAATGTCATTATACAATATATGCAATAATTAGTACTTATACTATATAAAAATATAGTATAAGTACTAATTATACGTATATATGCTTTGAAAATTCTTGAGAATCTCTTTAGTTTACTTTTTTTCCCTTTCTTTTTTCTTTGTAAAGATGTATAAGTACCCGCCATAGGTACCCGGTATAAGTACCCGGTATAACCTGAAAACCCGGTATAAGTACCCGGTATTACCTGGCACCCGGTATAAGTACCCGGTATAACCCAGTATAAGTACCGGGTATAAGTACAAAGACCGGGTATAACTTGTACCCGGTATAAGTACCCGGTAAAATAAATCTACAAATCTAAAAAAAAAAAAAAAAAATCAATTTAAACGAAACATACAACGTCTGTCACCCAGGGGCTATGTAAAATATGATTTTACATGATTCATTAAAGGTGGACATTAATATTAGAATGACTGTTACCTTACTAACAGGAGACAGAATGGGGGCAGTGCTCAACCTTCTTAGTTTAATTCGCAAATATCTTCCTGTTTATATATGTCTCGGCAATTATCATTGCCTTATGTTTAATAACAGTAATTATCTTCTTTACTTCTAAATCCCAATAATGAACTCATCCAAAAGTATGCTATAATAAGTTTGATTTGGAAGTGAAGACTCCAGTGAGCGAACAGACTTTCACACACTCATACACAGATGTGTGTGTGTGTGTGTTTGTATGTAGTGTGTGTGTGTGTGTGTGTGTGTGTGTGTGTGTGTGTGTGTGTGTGTGTGTGTGTGTGTNTACGTTTTTTTAATTAATTTTTTGTACATATTTTTATTTAAATCTTTTTAATTATTATTTATTTTTGAATATTGAATTGTAGGGTTGAAAATTTACATCAAAAGTCTACTTATGGCACCAATTTGAATTATTTGTTTTCCTTGAAGAAAATTAGAAGTAAGGATGATTGATATTATCATTATAGTGTATTTACACTCATTTTAGTGACTACAATGTCGGTTTTTCAGAAGAAATTTATAGGTACCATTTATCGATGAGCTCTTTCTATAACATGTACCATTTGACTGATTACAAATATTTTTCAAGTCACTCCGGTCGCAATATCAACATAAGTAAAAAATTCAATGCTCTAAAATTGTATACAAAAATAATGTATTTTAGAAGAAACAAGGGTATGAATAACTAGATGTGTGGGTTTTTATTCTGACTAAGAATTTTTACATTTCCTTATGATTCGACATTCCTCTTTATTTTAATTTCAGGTTCAAATGACTAGTTAACGTTATAGTAATTAGTCATTAAAAATCAATTGGGCATCAGGGGAAAAAAAATTTCCCAAGACTAAAAAAAAAAAGTGGTATGCATGCAGGCATACAGTGGGCACGTGTATGCTTATTTGTTTGTGCGATAGAGAGGAAGAGGTCTCGAGGGTTAGAAGGGGTAAGTAACCCCTAGCTCTGATGAATGGCTTGGAGGGGTTGGAGAGGGCAGGAGATCCTTATTGAATTAAATTTTTAGCCCATTCACATTTATTAATAAGATTATTTTTGAAAGAAAGGCTCTTTTGGAGTTTCCCCTTATATTCAACAGGCCTGGGCTTTTAATTCCGCTGAAGATTATAAACCAACGGTCTCCTTGTCTGAAATGAAACCAACTCTTTTTAATCAAACTTTTTCAATCAAGTAGTTCATGAAAGAGCATGCAATATTTTCGGGGAGCGGGTTTTTTTTTTTTTTTTAATTTTTTTTTATTTATTACAATTTAAGAAGAGAGGATGCGTGTTGGATAACCAGAAAGTATTTTTTTCTGCCATGAATAGACTCTCTTTTTTTTTTTTTTTTTTTTTTTTGCAGTTATAATTTTTTTTTAATGCCTGCAAACAATGCAGTCAAGAACTCTTTCAGTATAGGGAGCAATTTTGACGAATCCTGAACCTCTTTCTTCTTCTTTAATATTCTCCTTCGTGCCTGCCAGCACCCTTATGGTTCCTAGTTCATTGTCTTTCTGCAAGTGCCTATTTCTGCGGATCTGTCTTTCAAAGCCTTTAGAGAATGCCGGTCCAGCTAAACACTTCTAATATTTTCCTGTCGGCTGAAACACTTTAGATTACTCCATCTTTCTGTCATTTCGGACGTGATCCTTACGTGCTTTGCGAGCCACAACCCGAAAGTTTCTTCAATTTCTGCAGTACTAATTCTAATTCCACCGCAGTGCTTGCCTCCTCTTCACTTTCACTTCCTCAGAGAGGGGTGTACACCATTAAAGACGTCTACCTCTCTTTTTACAGCCACATACATTACATAGGTGGTAGTACCCACCGTTTGCCATCTTGATCACGTAGGACAATCATGGTATACTTTACCATTTCAACTGATTACAGTCCTAGGGTACGTGGAGTCGCAGGAGACGGTTGCATTTCCTGCCATCGTGTCCAATGCACATTGCATTTACTGATGATTTACTATCATTCATATTTTGTTGAACTCAGTATCCAATTTAGTGACTCACTGGTGACTAACTAAGGAATATAGTTCAACAATAATAAATCAATGTAAAATTTAAACGTTCTCATGGCTATTTTTTTTGTAATTCTTTTCGATACATATTTTTTTTATTGAACAAAAAGTGCAAAAAATATTACTTTCTCTATCTATCTCTATCTATCCACCTATTTCTCTTCCTTTCCTCACTACATTCCCCAATAGATAACCTTTTGAACATATCTTTGCACTTATCGATGCACTGAGCCGACTTATTCCAGGTCACCTCCTCCGCTTCCATTCCTCCCACCCACCCACACTTATCCCAACTTATCAATGTCGCAAAGAACCCGATAAAATGACCCCTTTCCTACTTCTAAGCCCTCTTTCCAGTATAACGGTACTTAAAGTATTTATCAAAAACCCCTCTATTTAATAAAAATATTACAATCTAAACTTTACCGATCCCACAAAAATTCCACTTCTTCATCACTCTCTACTCATCAACTGACAATTCATAGACTCATTTAATCAATTACATTTCTCAACTCGACAATAAAAACTTAAGGCCATAATTCATATAATCCATTTAGTTAGTGCATCGCTGGAATTCAAGATTGAAAGACGAAAGAAATTTATAAATATAAATTGATATTTATATCAATATTTAATATATTGATATTTATTATTTATTCCTAGGAAGTAGATCACCTGAGTTCACTGGGTAATTAGGGCATAATTGCTAGATGTTAAGTTGTACATAATAATGAGTCAATTGATTAACAAAACAATGAATCTATTGGTAAATCTACACATATAAGTAAACAGTTGCAATAAAAACACAATTAGTTTAGATGATCCATAGAAAAAACTCTAATAATTGAGGTGCTAAAGTAAAATAAATTGAAGCAACAAAAAATCAGAGGAGTGGAATAAAAAAGTAAAAAATAAAATTAAAATCAAATAATAGATATATATATATATTTTTAAAACAATGAATGGCCCAACTATATGTAGAAAAAATTCCATGTCACTTATAGTCATTGACTATATTTCTGTCCTCAGACACTCCCCACCCCCACAATCCTTTGATTTGAAATGACAAATGTCTCAAAAGAACTGAAGTGTTTGATATGTCTGCCTGGGAAGAACTGTTCTCAACGAAGCCATTCATTCATAAGTTAATCTTCATAAGAGAATCCTGAGTGATAGACAGCTGGCCTATGATACACTCAGCGCATTCTGGCGTAGGCTCGCTTAACTTCATGCGGCCATCTTTAGATTCTCTAAGTTCTTTTTATTCTATTGTGATGAATTTGATTTCGCAAATCGTGGCCTGCATACATTTGACTACTCCAACAATTTATATGCTCATAATCCTAAGTTTTTAACATAATTATAATAAAATAATAAATAATTTTGATTCCTTTTAATGAAAATGTAATGATATAAATTTTAAATGATCGAATTGTCATTTAAAAATATTTTTGTCCTCTTGACTAATTGAAATTTTTTGTATTATTGATAACTTTTTTTTTTTGGGGGGGGGGGGGGAAGGGGTAAAAATACTTTAAAATGGTAATTTAGGAGTTAAAAAAATAGCTCTTTGCCTCACAATATTTAAAAAATATTTTATAATTTTTTGTAAACATTACTAAATAAACTCTCATTATATAAGGGGGAGGGGAAGAAGGAGTTAAAGAGGGAGGATTAAATTTATTCACTTAGTTAGTCACTTTTATTTGTATAATATTTATTATACAGTAACACATATGGAACATTTTAGTTATAATGCTACATATTTTGAAATCAATGTTATGTAAATATATAAGTATATTTATAGGAGCCAAACTCCTAGCCATGATTTGTATATAATCACTGAATAAATAAGATCTTATATCAGAATTTGTATGATTAAGAAATAGACTTAATAATTGTTTTGTTATAAGAAGAGTTTGATCAAATCTCCATCTTAAATCAATTTCCGGAGTATACTATTAAAGATTTTTTATTTATTTTTTAATAAAGAGGTATAGTTTTGTTTTAACGATACATGGGAGAGGGTGCTTAAATGAATACAATATAACAATACATTGTTATTGTTATAAGATTTGTAAAAAATATGAAAATAAATGAAGTGGAATAAAGAAGTAATTTCATAATAAACAAGAGGGTTGAGCGCCATCACCCATTGCTCCCCTCCCGGTCCATGTATCAGCAGATTTCCCATGTACCATTAAATCTCCGTATTTAATGATACATGGGAAATCTGCATGGTTACGCTACACCTGCGTGACGGACGTATTCCTAAGTAGGATGAATATTACAAAAAGAAGAGTTATGGAATCAATGGCTGATTTTCTTAAAGCAATACATACAAATAAATATATGAAATTAAAGTTATATATACTCTAGAATATGATATCCAGATGAAATCCTAAAGGAATAATTCATATATACGCAAATTTGGTAGATAAATTGAAGATGAATTTTAAAATTATAATTGATGGATTTTATAATATCTCATTAGAATTTTTTTTCAACTTTTATTTATTTATTACATTTTTGTTAACATAAAAATATTTTGTTATTTGATTACAATGAACTAAAAATAACAAAATGACAATCGCAAGAGGGGCGAAGGCGACCAATTACACCACTCTCAAATTATTTACTGAATATGTTCCCAGGAGGTCACGGGGCCATCTTCTTTTGAGCCGAAGGGGAGGGTTGGCGTTGGAGTACAAGGTCTGTGCTAGTGGATTAGGATGTTATGGCAGTTTACTGTGGAAAAGGGTGAAGCGGGAAGAAATAAGGTCTTGAACAAAAGCGATATTAAAATCGTGGAGAAGGGTGGATTTGGATACGTAACAGGAAGCGTTAGCGAATATTCTAAGGATTTTGGATTGAAAGGACTGGATTCTTTGGATGTTGGAAGGCTTGGTGGCACCCCAGATTTCTACACCGTTGTCCAGATTGGTCGCAGTAATGTCTTGTCTAGCGTCAGTTCGTTTTCTATCGTAGGGTTGGAGTATCTATGGTATTCATAAGTCGGTATAGAAGTCCTTTTCGTTGATTGAGTTCTGGTCTTTTAGTTTTAGTACGTTCGTCCCACGTGAGTCGTGAGTCAAGATGGAACCCCAGGTAACGAACGGAATTTGTGATTGGTAAAGAAACATTGTTAAATTTTACAATTTTAGGAAAGTTTATCTTCCGCAATTGGAATTTAACTTGAACACATTTCGTATCGTTGATTTTTATTCTCTGTTTGTTACAATATTGTTAAATGCTTTCAAAATGATCATGCAGGTTTTTAGAAGCAGTTTTAGGACCGGTATGAGAGGATAGGATAGCTTTGTCGTCCACAAATAGAGCTAAGAGGGTACTTGGATGGGTAGGGTTGTCAGCAATGTACAGGATAAATAGGATAGGTCCAAGCACACTACCATGAGTAACTCTCGCTGCCACTTGGTAAAAATCGGAGTAATCTAATCCTTGCCGGCATCCTTTCCTGACACAAAATCGCAAATCAGTCAACTCCTTGATGTAGTGTGGTGGTCGAATCACCACTCTTATAGATCTTCCTCCTTTGAGCTGACAATTGCGGTGGTGAGCTTTGGTTTCCTTCCTAGGATTTTTCTGTTGGCACCAGAGCTGTCAGGAATTATTTTTGTATTGTTTTGACTGTTGATACAAGCATACCGGGCAGGCCTCACTCTCTCGATCAGCTTGGAACTATTAGCCCGAAATTATTGGTGCGGAAGTCGTATTATACGAGGGTCGGTTGAATCCACTTCCATATCCTCGCCATCCACGCCCTGAAGGGCTTGGAAGGGGTTATGAGTGGCGAATCGTGACTGTATGCGCTCTACTTCCTCCGTCTGGGAATTCTGCTCCGGAGACTGAGATGGCTGGGGGGGGGGGCACTTGAGGAGGAATGTTAGTTTACGTCCTATGAAGTCTTATTAGAATTAGAAACCTGCTTTGTGCAGAAAACTCCTGTCAATATATCTACGAATTTGTATTTGATTTTAAAATATTTATGTATATATATACCATTTCATCTTCCGGGTTGGACCGAGTCAAATTTGTTCGGCAAATAAGAACAATTTGACTCGGTCCAACCCGGAAGATGAAATGGTAAATACAACTGACGACCGACGAAGCCTACGTGAACA
>KZ808196.1:72010-90660 GCA_000696205.2 Oncopeltus fasciatus | reverse complement strand
ATATATATATATATAAGAAATTAGGAAAAATTCATTCTCTAAATATATTAAGTGTTGGTTTATGCATTAGATGTAAAAACCATTTCTTTGCAACAAAAAATAAAGTTGCTATTTTTCTAAACTATTGTAATTTTTGGTATTCTGGTATGTATCCTTTTACAACTGAAATTTTTACAAATAAATATTTTCTAACAATTACTGATCATTTCAAATGTGTAACTGTTTTCAAATTATTATTATGAGTTACTATTAATAATTATTTACTTGTCATTAATTTGAAGCTCTGTAAACTTTGGTGCCTTAAATAATGTTATTGATAATTTTAAGTTCTTTCTAAAACAGTGTAAGCTATTTTTTGTTGTCATAGGTTTGCCAGCAGAAAGTTTTAACTTAACTTTAACTTGAGTAGTAACTTAATTTATTGTTTCATTAATTTGTATTATTATTGTTCTAAGGCACTTCTTATTATTATTGCTGTGTACCTGAGAAACCGCTTTTCATTGCACTTGTTATAATTTTGCAATATTGGTAGATTAGCTACTAAAGTTTAATACTTACCAATAAACAGACAGTGGCCATTTCTCGCAGTTCGAGACGAATGAGAAATGGCCACTAAGAGACTTGTGAGCTCCAACTTGCTTACTCGCCTACATATCTTCTGAATACTTTGACATTAAATGATGTGAATTTCATTTAAGGAATTTCCAATAGTTTACCAAGTTTGAAAATTAACTAGTAATTTGAGAATTATTTTATTTTCATCTGGCTAAAAATTTCTCACTTCTGGAGCATAAAGTTGTTCAGACTTATTATTCAGGTAAAATAAAATAATGTGTGAATTCAATTTCAATTTCGATTTCCGTGCTTTATATATTACTAATTTATTAAAAATGTTTTTCAGGATGCCAGGTCTTTTCAGAGCCCCTAAGTAAGTTCTTAGAGTCATTATGAAACAATAAAAGCCCATAAAAGAATAAAATCAACATCTATAGATTCAGCTCCAGGCCTATAAAAAATTTTAGCCTGAACAATTAAAGTACTTGGTGTATTCCCACATTGTTTTTCTTTTCCTTTTTTTAAAAAGTTTTTTATTGAAGAATTACATCCTGTACAGTGCGCATCTTGCAATGTTGTCTAAAAATATGTAATACATATGTATAATAATAATTTATTTGAGGAAAAAAATGTACATTGAAGTTAAATTTAGAAGAATAAGGAAAATAATAATAATAATATATAAATAAACCATTAGATAAAAATAATAATTGTAACAATAATCATAATAAAAATTATTAAATAAACAGAAACATAACAAAATGTCATGTCCTTTGAATGATGGAGAAATTGGCCAGAGCCCAGCATTCCTACTGAATTTCAAAGAAATATGTACAGTATATTTACAATAATTACATATAATTTCATACTAATTTTTATGGAGAGCTGAATACAAGGAGGTCATGAGGCTATTTCTTATTCAGGCCACGTGGTGGGTAGTCAGGATGGGTAGTATTGATTAGGTTTTGGACTGAGGGATTTGGGTGCAAGGAAAGGCTCGATGAAATTTGTAAAATGGGATGAGATAAGATCTAGGTTATTGAGTCCTAGGTCATTGTGGATAGCGGAGTTTTTATTGTAATACGATGCATTAACTATGTTTCTTAGAATTTTGGATTTGAAAGACTGGATTCTTTGGATGTTGCATGCTTTGGCTGCCCCCACAGTATGTCAAAAAAGGTCTGAGTAGTGACTTTGTTATTGAATTACTACAAACTAGAGTAGTAAGTTTGTTAGTCACAGATAAAGTTGACTTGCGGCTAAATAACTTGTAAAGTTGTCCGTATCTCCTATTTAGTTCTTGTCTTTCGGTTTTCCTGTGTGAGTTCTCTGTTAGTCAGGAGTCAAGGTGAAAGCTCAAGTAGCAAACGCAATTGGAAGTTAGGATAGGAATATCAATAAAGTAAATCCTGCCAGGTTGCTTCTTGTTTAGTGTAAATATTATATGTCAATATTTGCCCTTCTTTACTTTAATGCGCCAGCGCTGGCAATACCTCTGAATATACTCAGATGCTGTTGGATTTTTACCTGGCAGGGAGAGAGTTGGGATTCCCTTGTCATCTGCAAAGGTTGCAAGGAGGGTGTTTGGATGAGAAGGGATATCAACAGTATAAAGGATGGGCCCGAGGAAACTACCTTTTGGAACTCCCGCTTCCACTTGGTAATATTCGGAGTAATTTAATCTTTGTTGGACCCTAAGCAATCGATTGATTAAGGATGAACAAAGGATGAGGTAATGAATACTTGTGCTTGAGAAGATGGACATTAGTTTGAATAATAGTCCGCGATACCAGATTCTGTCAAATGCTTGTGACACATCCAGGAAGGCACCAAAACAGTAATGCTTGTTACCGAGAGAGGTTATACGATCTACAACACGAAACATCTATTGGATCGCGGAGTGTTGGGATTGGAAGCCAATCTGATTTTTAGGAAGTATTTGGAGAGTATTCAGGATGGGGATTAACCTTTTGAGAAGAATATAGGAATATTCTCAAAGATATATGAAAAGAAAGGAAGTAGGTTTATAGGGCGTTAGGATGAGAGTTTACTTTGGGGTTTTCCAGGCTTGGGGAAAAAACTTATATTGGTAAGCTTCCGTAGGATAGGAAAGCGTGTGGATAGTAAAATTGTGTTGTAGACATATATGATGATGATTATAGCCTTTTCGGGGAGATGAATAAGAATTTGGGTTGTAATAAGGTCCTTTACACTCCTTTGCCTAATGGTCTGCAGTGAAGCGATAAAGTCCAACTGAAATGAAGTGCGGTCACGCAAAACTGGAACCGAACCAGAACTTCTACGTAATAATGTTGACGCCATAATGGATAAAGATCTATTTCTCCAATGGAAGAGTAGAAGAAGAGAGGAAAAGAAAAGAAATTCGCAGATGAAGAGGAATTGAGAGCATTGATCAGGAGCGGAAAAGGATACAAGAAAACGGTAAAGCTAAACTCCAGTCGATTGCGTACTCTGGAAACCAAATGTACCCAAAGGGAATTCCAGGATCCCATAGCACTCGCCAAGGCAGAGCTATCAGTATTCTAGGAGACTAAGAAGTGCAGAAAGTGGCGAACAAAATTGGTTTAGAATGGTACAAAATGCATATATTTGTGCTGTGTGTGTATCTGTCCTAGTTTATTTTATTTTTAATTGAGCATAATTTGGTCTTATGGAGAATAACCGAAGAAAGAATTAAAAACTTTTTAAAAAGGTGAGTCACGTTTCCGAATTAATTTGTACAATTAAAAAGATCATTTAGTTCTATTTCTTTATGAAACTCATTAATATATAGAATATAAATGAATCAAATGATTTTTTTTTTCGCAATCCTGACGCCGCGGGTTCAAATCCCGCCCAGGTCAATCTTTTATTTATAAGTAAACCTTGTCCTGAGCCATGGGTGTTTAGAATGGGGTGGCAACCTGTAGATAGCCCCTCCCTCCAATGACCCTAAGTGGTTGCAAGGGAGGCTAACACAGCAAAAAAAACAAAAAAAAAAAAAAAAAAACTATGAATAAATATTGATATGTCTTCTTTGTTTCCACATGTCAATCCTTTATAGAGCAAGCTGTAAGACCCAAACATATCCTTAAGTATACTAAGCCTGAAATGCAGATGTGTTATGCGGAACTGTTACATTTATTATTTCAGGCTATTATTAACTGACTGATTGAGGAAATGTGCCATATTTAGATACAGGGGTTGATAAAAGAAATTGACCGTTTTTCAACCAATATTTGT
Organism: Oncopeltus fasciatus; assembly: GCA_000696205.2. Classification (NCBI taxonomy): domain Eukaryota; kingdom Metazoa; phylum Arthropoda; class Insecta; order Hemiptera; family Lygaeidae; genus Oncopeltus; species Oncopeltus fasciatus. The sequence goes on along the minus strand of KZ808196.1, from coordinate 86,862 downwards.
ATTATTATATCTTTGATATAAATCTCATAACAGAAGAGTTTTTCAATACATTTTTACAAATTTTCAACCTTTTAGCTGATTGTTGGGAAGTAAGTTCAAGGATCAGTCTTCTGCTCATTTTCACCTTCCCCGTGGAGAGTAGATGGTAACTAACAGTGATTTTCGACACACCACACTCACCGGCAAGTTGACTCGCCAGTACTTGTGGACGAATTTGACTCACACAGTTTCAACGAGCATCTTCAATATCAACATGATGGACCTTATATTCTATTAAAATGTTGGGCCGCGGGGCGGGCTCTGTCTGTCTCTGTCGGGATGGGGCCTGTGTCAAGAGCAACTTAAAGTTGATTTTATTCAAAAAATATGGAGGGCGCTGATAACCTCTGCAGTTGAGCGCCGTAAATCCTCGAATAAACCAATAATATCAACATCGATATCAATTAATGGTCGTTCGGAGCCCATTTTTCTATCCAACGTCGTATGTCCACTGCTAAAGTTTCCAAACCAACGCCTCACAGTGCGCTAGTCGAGGACTTCTCTCCCTTCATATTTAATAATTTCACCTGTCGCTTTAGCGGTTGTTAAATATTTTATTTTTCCATTTTTTAAAAAGTATTGTATAACACATTACATGTTTGGGGTATGATTCCTGTGTGCGAGGCCCAGTCGATCTAGGGCACTTATTTACACAGTCTTGACTAGTGCATAGCCCTACAGTGTCTAGTTCGTCTGACCAAACAGAACTTGAGTAGTGTCCCATCCATACTCCGTGATCCTCCTGCCTGCTACAGCTTGACTTGGCTAATATACCGGCTCTTATGTATACTAGTGTTAGCACTAGTCTCCATGAGGGAAATGAATGAGCAAAATTTCAGAACCCTTATGAAACTGACTTTCCCAAAATAATCTGAAAATGATTATTGTTTTTCTCACATTGTTGATTTGGGGTGTACACGAGAGGAGCACTGTTGTCCCTGCCAGAAATTATTGGAAAACTCTATAATCTTATGTACACGCTGAAAAACTAAAAGTATGGGGCTAAAATTTTTTTTCAGTTTGACAATATAGTTAAATTTGTTGATTTTGGAACGTTTTGGAGCGTTTTTATTCATGTTAATTTTCCATGTAACTGAATTAATGTTATATTTTGTCATCAATTTATATTTTTATTTTTTTTTATTTTTCAGCCCATGTTTTTTAAAAATTTTAAATTAGGTATTGCAACCGCTCAATGGAAGATCACGTTGAAATTCTTCTGGGAGTGTGTAGTCCTTCTGTAAGACGAGATCCTGAAATGAAGTTTTCCGAAGAGTTAGGTGAAAAACCCACACCCTCGGACGCGATATGGATGCAGACGCAGGGGGGATGCTGTGCGCAGTCTCCTGAAGCGGCGAGACGAGGGGCGGGGGGGTGTCTAGACTGCGGTGGGGTGGGTCGGGGATCGAACCCGGCGGACTCCCTAGTTTTCCAACCTCGAGTCGATATTCTGATTGCGTTTGGCTTTCAAGTTAAATCGTATTTCCTTTCTGTCTGGAAGAAGTATACGACGCTGCCCTTTTTTTATGTAGTCTAAAAACCAGTAAATTTTATTGTTTGCTGATCTTAAGCCCTCTGAACTCAATACCATGCTTGGTCTTAAAAGATTTGATGTTATCTTAAAGAAGGATAATAAAGAAGGTCGAAATAGCACATCGTATATTTGATGCTCGAATGGAATTAAAATTAATTTTAACGGCTTAAATATATATGTAATCATGAGCTTTAGCCGATTTACCAGCTATTCAAGTACCACGATCTTATATAAAAATCTTACTCTTCACCGAATTTATTTATGAAATATTACACATATGATATGACGTAGAAAAAAAAAAAAAAAAAAAAAGTTGAACGAGTTCGTTAAGGCTGAAATGGTCCGTTTGAGAGAGTGAAACTAGTTCGTTAATTTTGCACCAAGATGTCCCAAATATTTGATCACCTACACGTCAAACGATGACATTCTTAGCAAAAGCGCTAAATAAAGAGAATATTTAAGAATATAATTAGAAGAGTTGAACAGGTTATATTATGGGAGAAACGAAATTTAGTTTAGAGGTCCTGTTTGACAATAAATGAACAGTTTTTAACTAATTGTTAAACTTATTCGTTATTGGCTGAATTCGGATGAGTTAGTGTGGAATTTGTTAGGGGAAGAACAATTCGTATATTCATTAATATAATCTTTGTTACAATTTTTATGATGAGATTTTTATGACATTTTGGTTAACAGTTTGGTTTCTAGTTGCAAAACATAACTTTATAACATTTGTTTCATATATATATATATATGTGTGTGTGTGTGTGTGTTTGTGTGTGTGTTGCGAAGGGCTTAAAATAAATAGGGTATTTAAGAATGAACTAAGAGGGATAATCGCCTTTTTCCCTTTCTCTTACTTTCTCACTTGATTATCCTTTTCAGCTTTCATACATGTATTTTTAATGAATTTTATCTAAGCTCAACTTTAATGAAACGTCAAAAATGAATTATTTTATACGCCTCCTTACATATTTTTTACTTAACGATAAGTAACTTATGGTAGTAATAAAAATTCCCAACTCAAGTTTATCTTATATCATTACGATACACAAGCCATATCTGTCAGTCTTACGACGATTACTTTAGCTAGAATCCCATGGTCCAAATAAGATGTGTCATTAAACCGCTGTCCACACTATGTTCACCGTGTGCATCTTCTACCGGTCGACGGAACAGAATATATAAATAACATCTGAGCCAATGGGATCCTTTCGGGTCTCTCAATCCTGATGCTTTGGGTTTCGACTTGCGCCCTGGGCAAGCATCAGTCTTCTAGTCAAAAGGCTCAGAGCCATTGGTGTTTAAAATAAGGTTTCTATCTTTTATATAGCCTCTCTTTCATAGAGACCCTAAATGGTTCATTGGGAGGTTAAATATATAATATAAAATAAAGAACTTTCAGTCTAATCAATTTCAGTGAGGAATGTAATCAACCAGAGGTAAAATGTCCCTTTAGTTTCTAGTCAGTCACGTCTTATATTTCGTTTTAATCATATTTTAAACACATTTTTATGAAATAAGGACGGGGGTGGAATAACTCAGAAGATTCATTAGAAGTCTGTATCATTTTTTGGCTCATTCAAATGAATGATACCGATAGACAATATTTTTCATATTTTTGATCGGTGCTCTAATTGCTGTTACTTAACATTAATTTCAGTAAGATGGAAGAAGGAGAGATTATAATTAATAAATCATATCATTTGAAATTATTTTTTGTTTAATTAAAAGTTTTCGACTATTTCAGTGACAGCCAATCCATATTTATCTTGGATTGTAAAATATACATAAAATATTTAAAAATTAATACCTTCTATATAATTGTCTACTGCTTGTAGGTTTGTCAGATGTATTTGGCTAGACCTCAGAGATAAAATCTGGCTCACACGAAAATGTAAAACACAATAGGATTCTCTACCTTGCTGATTTTCTTAGTATATGTTGATTAATCCCGCTACCAACCATCTAACCATTCTTCAGGAGACCTGCATAACAGTTGAGCGATGGGTTCCGTCTTTGGGAGGGGGACCTGTTACCAGGTCATCATCACCTAAGACATCAAGGTACTGTGACTGTTGCGCACTCTTGCAAGGAACTGTCAGACTAATATTTCCAGTGGAAATGAACAACTAAGGTTGAGTTTTGTTGGATCTCACGTGAAACGTATAGAAAATCCTCGTTATTCTGGCCAGGGTTTAAAAAAAAAATTTACGAAATATAATTGAGCATTATTCTATTTAGATGAATGCGTTACTATTTTAAAAGAGAGAAGTGGTCGAGGGTTCGGTCTTGAAATTTGAATGAAAAAAAAAAACATTGTGAGCAAAAAGTTTTTATTAATGTTTCGGCCTAAATTTCAGGTTTTCTTCAGGGCTGAGAAACTCACGCAAACAAAATATGAATACAAGTCTGAATAAAAAATGATAAATAAAAACATACAAAATATAAAAAATATAAGAGAAAAGAAATGAATAAAACAATAAGAGCGTGTAAAACCAACAATATAAAGGATATGAGTAATTATACTAAATACTGAACATGCAAAAAAAAAAAATAAATAAATAATAATAATATGGACATTGTAAACAATTTTAAAAGAGCCCATACCAAAGGAAGTGATGATGGGAGAGAGTCTTCTCCTATATGTATCATGATAGAGAAGTATTTAAGTGTTGAATTGAAGGGGATTGGTGGGGGAGGGATAGTCAGTAAGGGTAAAATTCTGAATAGAGTCGGTGTTGTACAAAGAGAAACATGGCTTGTATTTAAGGGATTAGGTGGCCTGAGGTAACTAGATATGTCAATATGGGAAAGAAAAATTCAACCATATTAGTATTGGATACAACTGTGACAAATATTGAAGGACCAAGGAGTTTGATTATCAAAATATTTATTGTATTTTAATTATTCCGAAAATACTGGACTGGCTTTGTAAGTGACATCTTTGTCCTACTTGATATCGAGGTTGGATGCAGTGTGACAAGTTACTTTCTGTACTTCGTAGAACACATCACTGGAGGTAGGGAAGGCACTCCACTCCCACTGTCCTCCACCACCGCTAATCGCTCAGGAAATGGCCGCAGTGCCATATATTCACTCTCAAAACTGACGTGAGATAACCAGAAGACCTACAATCAGTAAGGTTACAAACAATCAAGGAAACCCATATGTTCGGTGACTTAATTAGGTTACTGTCACTCAGTCAGTTGCTAACGGCCATCTTCTATTTGTGAAAAGTACATTTTGAAACTTGTCAAAAGTAGTCTATTATGGACACATTCCGAAACCAGCCTTTACCTAAGGATAGTCCCAGGAGTCAAAAGCCGAAATATGTTTCATTCAGACCTTAGCTGAAATCCTGAACAGCTTAAGTACTGTGAACAATCGCTAAGGAACAGGTGCCCGATTATTATTCTCTTATTCCACAAGAGACGATCATGAAATAATCTATTCATTACCCCTACACAAAATCATAGTGTTTTCGGTCAGCTTTTCACTAAATGTAAATTCGCTGCCCTGAAAAAGGAATTCAAACTTCCCTAATACTCAGCTGACTTCAGATGCTTTATGTATGTATGTATATACTTATAAATATATATACTTATAAAACTCTGCATTTAGTAACTCTTGGTAATATATATTACAGAACCTTCCAGTCAAGTTCCTATGATATGAAATCCAGTTGCCTTTTCTCTTAGCAGATTTCCCTTACTTAATTAATACCATGACATTAACTTTGAAAAAATGTATTAGAATGATTCTGGATTCTTTCTAGGAGAAGATGAAATGAAATTTAAATATCAATATACACATAGGAATATGTTTTCATTGGCTGTCTTACACGCCTTAATGGCGAGCCTGTGCATGATAAGGTTGTACCTTTTCAAGGATTGAGAAGCATCCTTAGATAACAACGTAAGACCAGTGGTGTGAGTTTCTAACATGACCCTTTCAGTCAAGTTTCTTTCCTATAGTCTGAAATCAATTGGACTCTCTCTTAGCAGATTTTAAAATGAAGCAATTTATCCAACCTAAACGCATGAGCATTGTACTCATGCGTTCTTATATTGGAATTCAACTAATGTACATTAGTGATGAGGTGGGGAGTGAAGGGCACTATGCCGATGGAAACTCGAGGCTGCTGAGATTGCTGACGAAGGGCGGGGCTGGTGCGGAGGGTCAGGGAGCGAGGTTGCCGACCGTTGGGGTAGGACACTGCCGACCGTATCGACTTTCAGGCCTACAGCAGGGGAGGGGGTAGGCATAGGTCTGGGCCGCACGAGCCGCTCAACCAGGCCTACTGAATGCCAGTTTTCTCAAGGGCCCTTCTAGGTTCCCTTATTGGCGCTTTCTTCCCAACAGTCTGAATTCAAAACCACCCTCAAAGGCATAGACAGCGATACAGCCGTTTCATTGTAATCAATCTAATGTAATTTCACTAGAATATTATCTGAAGAAGGAAGGTTTCTGGAAAAACATAGGGCCAAAGGACGAGTAATTCTAAAAGCTTAAAACCCTACATGACCCACAGGATTCCTTAGCTAGAACTTTAGTCTTAAAAATTGTATTAATTTTCACAAGAGCAGTTAAATAACATCATTTGCATGAGGGTTCGATGTACCACGAATCATACAATCTCTGATTGTTGGGTGTAGAGACTTGAACAGTCATCCAAGTTGAGTACTTACCGTTTCTTTTTCCGGGTTGGTCCGTGTCAAGTTGTTGGTAGTTGCCGAGCTTTCGCACATCATGTCATGGCTTCTTCAGGGCTGAATAGAGAATGAGAGCTGTAAAAGAGAGATTTTAAAAATCCAGGTGGTATATAAATACCATGTTTTATACACCAGGTTTTATGGATTTTTTAAATCTCTCTTTTACAGCTCTCATTCTCTATTCAGCCCTGAAGAAGCCATCGCATGATGTGCGAAAGCTCGGCAACTACCAACAACTTGACACGGTCCAACCCGGAAAAAGAAACGGTAAATACATCTGACGACCGTCGAAGCCTAAGTGAACAACAAGTTAAGTACTGTTTGTTCCAATAGCAAATGTGTAAGAGTCATATAGAACCCTCATCTCCAGCAAAGGTGAGCAGAGATGTGGCCGCTTGGCTAATCACGAGTTTTCACCAAAGCTGGAGCAAGGGAAACAATGGACAATTCAAATGACCGGTGCATTTCAGCCTTCAGCCAAACCTTTCATTCTCCAGTCCCCAATATGGTCTGAAGACGAAAGGAATGGAACATTTCATTCTGTTGCGCTGTCAGAACTTGCCCATTATGAATCAACCTATTACTCCTTCATAAAATATTAATAAATGCAACATAGCCAAATGGCTATTCAAATCAAATTACTTAAGGTTCTTCTTCTTTTTTTTAAATATAGATTTCTATAAAATTTTAGACAATATGAATAAGTAATTTTATAAATAGATTTCCATTTCTGATTCCACTTTCCAATAAATTTAATTAAAATATTTATTATTTATCACATTCTGTAAAATAAGCTAAATTCAGTAATTTGCTAACTATGATGATCTATTGGCTGTGAATTAATATAACATGGGGAAGAAAACGGCCAGTGTCGTAACTCTAGTGGGGAAAAAGTAAAAATAAAAATAATAAAAGATAATAATACCAATGATAATGGTAATAATAACAAAAGAATATAACTTCGCATAGAGAAGTGTCCATAGTTTTTACTCCCAGTTAATTTAGGCATTAAGGCCCAGGAGGTCGCGAGGCCAGCTTAAATTTAGTCGTCAGGGTGGATTGTAGGGACTGGAGTCTAACGATAAGGATTGGGCGTATGAATTAGGATGAAAATGGAGTTTACTCTGAAAGACTGTGTTGTGGGTGGAGATGAGATCTTAGAAGGAAGGAATATTAAAATCTTGTAAGAGTATGAAGTTCTAGACATAATTTTGAGCGTTTGCAATTATTCTTAGGATGTTGAATTGAAAAGATTTTATTCTTTTGTAAGACTTAGAAACACTCCGGAGTTCTGCACTGTAAGTTCACATTGGTCGCAATAATGTCTTATAGAGGGTTTCTCGTATAAACATCACATAACATAAGCCTTAGAAAATAACATTTTAGATCCATTAAATTTCATATCTCAAATATCAATCCTATAAATTCTGATCTTAGACCCATTTCTCATTATTTTTCTCTAGTTTTGAAATATCTAGAATATATCTTTTGTTCTAAAAAGATCTTTTTTTTTTCTAAATATAAATCAGCAGCGTTTCTCAATGGCTGTAAGTGACGTCTCGGCACAATGGCACTTCACAACGCCGCCAGACACATACATGCCCACTATATCTTTTACATGAAAGTAAAGACTTGCTTAAATAACCAAGTAGGACCAAGGTATCTGTTAGTTTACATTAATCGATCTAACTTTAAAATCAATGGTATGCATAGCTATAGATCTCAAAAGTAGGATGGCAACCAGTTGAAAGTCCCTCCCTCCATGACTTTAACTGTTTAGAAATATAACATAAATAATGAATGCCCTTGGGCTTACGATGCAGTATCGAATGAAGTTTCATTAATTCCTGAGTGCACTTTCTCAAATAGGCAATCACGTTGTTTTTCCTTGGAAAGTTGCATCCATCGGTGAACCTCACTTGATACTCGATGGATTTATGGTGTACCATTAATGTGATAATAATCATTCTGAAACGAAATCATTCGGTAAAGAATAATGTGGAATTATTTGGAGGAGTACGGTAATTAGTAAATGCTGATGGGATGGCAATGACAGTTTTCATCTGCTTTTTATTGTGAGTGCACTATTAAAGTCGGAAGATCATTGAAATGATCAACTGACATTTGGTATGACATAAGATTAAAATGTATAACCCAGTACATTTGTTTAGCCATGTGATTTTACTTTATGAATGACGAAACATATGCGTATAATACATTAAATTTAGAAAAAAAAAAAAAACTTTACATATAGTGTAGAGTTATTTTAAAGATGTCCAGTAACGTCAACGTTTCTAACTTAATAAACAAAATTGATCCACTGTTTCCAGGATCGAGAGATGCACGAAGAGCGTACGAATCACGCCGAGACTCAGTTCTTATTAAGTCCGGGACAGGAGTGTTCAAGAGTTTGAGGAAGGAAGCGGCATGTTTCCTTTATTCTTATGGCGATTTCAATGCAGAAGAACTCGAGTGTGTCACATTCAACGAGATGGAAAAGAAAAATTTATCTTGGGTTGTTGGAAAAAATAAATGTAAAATTTGGTTACCTTAAAATGGAATATAACAAATTAAACATAGAATATCATTTTTGTTTCACAGTAGTGTCAAAGTTAATAATTTGAATTCATTTTATCCAATGAAAAATAGAAAAATTAATCTAAGATGATTTTAGTTGGGGTTCGGTCAAGGTAGATCCAAAAAACACAAATTTGAAAAATGTATTTTTTAATAAAGGATTATCTGGAAATGTGAACGGAGTCATGGAAATGTGAACTTAGGGACAGGACGTTCTCTCTCATCTTCATGATAGCCCTGAAGATGGCTTACAATGTAAGCCGAAACGTTGGCAGACAATCCTTTATTAAAAATTTTTTCAAATTTGTGTTTTTTGATCTATCTTGACCGAACCCCAACTAAAATCATCTTAGAATAATATCTACGGTCAACAAACTCTCCTTTAGAAAAATTAATTTGTTAACCCAGTTATTTTAAATAAGTTATTGGTTTATTATCAGGTATTAACTATTATACTATGTGAAAATAAATATATATCTAAAAAATCTATTTGCTTTGTAGCAGGTACGTTATAAAAATAATGGAAACCATATTGCTACCTTTCTTCTGCAGTAGTTTTGTTTTTAGAGCATTTTTGGATATTTAAAGAAATATTTACCTCAACTTTATTAATATGGGGTTTATTTAACAATATTGATTAATTATCTTGTAAAGAAAATGTAGTTATTCGCGTTCAAAATTATTATAGAGCTCTCTGAAAATAAATTCTGTTACATCCATCAACCTAACTTCAAAGCCCATAGATTTACGACACAACGTTGATTGAAGTTCTATTATTTCTGGAAAGTACGCCTGGTAGAACATGGTTATAACCTAAAATGGAATAATTATTTTCATCCCGACAACTCTCCCCGACGCCTCAAGAGGAGCTGGCCAAGGGACCTCCTACTTTAACCAGTTTAGTTAAAATATCAAGGGAGTGAATGCACAGGCATTTTTCACTCACTCCTTGACTCTCTACCTAGTCTCCTTCTTATCCTAGGATAAGGAGAAGATGGGTGCCAGATAGACTATCGTGGGTTAACCTGGGCTCCTCTCTGAGGACGGGTTAAGTCCCGGGATAGACGAGCAAGGACAACAATGTACCCCATCAAAAATTACATTGTACAGAAAATGTACAGAATAATTTTTGTTTTTATTAAAGAGTTATATATAGAAAAAAAATTCTTTTGTAATCGAATTTTAAAGTTTTTTTTTATGACCAAAAAATTATTTGAATATTATGGGAAGAGAGCAGGATAACCACATTTTGTCCCCTCTTCTAGGAAACTTCGTTTTATTTAAAAAAAATAAGTGTATATCCTGAAAATATTGTAAAAACGGGTTTCAGCTACTTCGAGTTGAATATTCACCTGAGCAAGTGGTCTGAGGCTTATATCACTAAAGGTAAAATGTGTGATCACAATTAGCTGGACTGGCTCTGCCCTAACTATAAAAACTGTATTCATGTAGAGTCCATTGTATTCAATTAAATTTCTCTCATAAATTTTAACTGCACCATATTAAAATGAATATGAGAAACCGGAGTATACACGATGCCGAAAATGTAATTCTCATCGTGACTTCAATATGACTATTGGTAGACTATAGTCTATTGACTTATTTTACAGGTTTAAATATTTTTCGGATTCTTCCTATCTTGATTTTTCAAAAAGAAATCATTTTAGCATTATTATTAAAATAAATAAATCGCTGATAACCATGGTCGTTGAGCGCCTCTAAACCACAAAATAAATAAATAACATCCGCCAGTTTTAACCATAATAAAGTGAGATCTGACCAAAAGTAGGTTATTAGCTTCATTTAAGCCCAAGATTCTCTTAAGTCACACACACACACACACACACACACACACACACACACACACACACACACACACACACNACACACACACACACACACACACACACACACACACACACACACACACACACACACACACACACACACACACACACACACACACACACACACACACACACACACACACACACACACACACACACACACACACACACACACACACACACACACACACACACACACACACACACACACACACACACACACACACACACACACACACACACACACACACACACACACACACACACACACACACACACACACACACACACACACACACACACACACACACACACACACACACACACACTCACTCACACACACACACACACACACACACAAGGTATTATAGTGAATGGACTAATTAAAATCTGCATTTCGAATTGAATCTAAAAATGCAACAAGCAATGTAGTATTGAAAAACATTTTATCATAAATATTATAATGTAATAAAAATTAAACATATAAATTATTTGTAAACGCTTAGAAAGTTTTTTTTTTCACTCTTTAGTTTTCTGACGTCATATATTTTCTTTGACGCTCTAATTGGATTCGCAGATTACACCTCTTTGCTAAAAGGTTTCAAAAACAAATAATAGGTTACTTGATCAGGTTACTTGTGGGGTTACTTCAAAGTTTTGTTTGTTTTTAATCTACCGTGGATATTTTCATTATGCTATTGAAGTTATGTAAATAATTTTATTAGGTTTCGTTATTTTTTTTAGTCTATTTATTATGGCTCCGAAGAAGAAGGTAGCGTCTCAATTTAATTTGATTGACTTTTATTTACTCACTTAAGTAATGATATATTTCTTTGTTATTCCTGCTAATTAACTTTACAGTCACATTTTAATGTACTGCAGGGTACAAGTGAAGGTTACTGTATTTTTTTGTCAGTTTATTAGTGTTTTTTTTGTTCCACTTATCAGATTTTTAAGTGATAAATCATTTTTTCTTTTGCATTCATTTTTAAATTTATTTTTCCTCTAGTATTTTTTAATTTATAACCTCTTTCGGATTTTCTAAGGGTTCTTTTTATCTTTCAGGATGCTCCATCATCATCTGATTCGTCAAGCTCCAATTCAAGCTCCTCCTCTTCATCATCTTCATCAACTTCTGGGTCAGAATCAAGTAGTTCTGATTCTGATAACAGTTCCACTAGTGGGGGAAAAAGTGGTAATCCGTCTTCAGATTCTGACAAGAAATTGCCCCAGAAAAAAAAGGCTTCTTCTGTTTCCACTAAATCAAAGGAATCAATTGACGCAAATGACAGTAAGAGCAAAGAAAAACCTAAAAAGCCCCCAACTTCAAAACCTGCAGTCTATTCATCCGACTCTGATGATTCTTCTCCAAAGCCAAACACTAAGCGTAAACCTCAGCCCAAGCCAAAGTCATCAGCTACAGTTACACCAGTGTCTAAAAATTCAAAAGTAACTCCTGTAAAGAACATTCCGAAGAAGTTCAATCCACCTAGAAAAGTTGCTCAAAAGTCTAGCCTCCCTAAGGGCTCTCCAAAAACGCCTTCCAATGTTTCCAAATCTGATGATTCAAAGAAAAATAAGACAAAAAGTATCTTCAGTCCCGATAATACCACAGATAGTGAGGATACTACCCCACCTCCGAAACTCACAGCAATGAAGACAGTAGCTACTAAAAATCAAAAAACTAAACCAAAATCCAACAAGTCGAGATCCTGTTCTGTTTCTTCAAATTCCTCAGTTACATCTAGAACGTCAAGTGTGTATTTCAAAGTTTTATTTATTTATTTTTACTTCTTTTCACTAATTTAATTTTAACTATTTATACAGATAAAGGATAGGAAGTCTGAGCCCTATAGTCTTCTCTTCAGAACAAGATCATAGTTATCCTAGTTCAACTGTTATCGTAGTTCTACGGATAATAGATTATATATATGTGTGTGTGTGTGTGTGTGTGTGTGTGTGTGTGTGTGTGTTTGCTGGTAGGGGGGAAGGGGGGGACTCTTATGGCTTCCACGAAAACAAATTTTTTGCTTAGGAGGAGCAGAATACTGTGTATGAGAACAAGAGGAGAAATATATTTTAGAGGCGGGTTAATATAATAAAGCTGACTTGTAAAAATAAGGTTTCAGCTCTTCTAAACTTTGCCTTATTTTTGCTGTTACATAAATTCATCACTTACTCTTTGTATATTGGGTAAATAGGCAAAGTGTACAAACTTCTCAATTGACCTTATATGAATATTTATTAGTAAACTTCAGACTTTAGGAAATTATAATTACTATAAAAATTAAGTTTTTAATTTGTTTTACTTAACTACTCTAATTATGAATTAATTTTTGTTAATCCGAAATCAGCTGAAGCAGAAACTGACATCTAATTTGTGTAAATAGCACAGAACAGGTCAACCCAGCTGCCCATTATAATAATCACTTATGTTATTATAAGTGATGTCAGCTTCAGGAGAATGTTGCATCTGCTGTTCTTGAAATTTCTCCCATTTCAATTAATTCATTATTTATATTTTATTTAAAATTTTTAAATGCTGAATTTAGACTTCAAAAAGTCTTTAAAAAAAAAATCTTATAATGAAAATCTTAATATTTTCAGGGAGTAGTTCTGAGTCTAATCGAGATTCAGGGAGGTCCAAACAAGATTCAAACAAGTCCAAGAAGCGACTTGGAAAGCGGGAAAAGAAGCCATCCCCTCCTCCGCCTCAGCTGGTGTCTGATGTAGACAGTTTGCCTGCCACCAGAAAGTTTACAAGATCATTAAGCAATAGAAAAAGTAGACACGTTGTTTCCCGAGCTCAAAGTGAATCAGATTCTGATACTGGTGAGTAGTCATACATAAGCTCATTCCTTGGAAAACAAATTTTGAGGTCACTGAGGTTTGTAAGTTATTTATTATTTTGATTCCAAAGCCAAGACATAATATCAGAGAAGAAACTAACATCCAATTACATTATTTCCTGATTTCTGAGAAAAACTAAAATTTAATGGACCATGAATATTTAAGAAATTGAATTGGCCCTGACTATCTTAGCCATCTATTCCATTGAATGGAAATAAATTGTGAAGTATCCATTTTGCACTTGCATTTAGACATGATTGTGAACTGTAGGAGCTAGATAAGAACTTTCTTTCAGTTTGATTTCCCTCCAATGAAAAAGCTTTTCTGACAAATGTTTTTTTCAGTATCATATTCTTATGGGACATATTTTACATCTTTGTTTTCTGGGGCCCCATTTGTGCTGGTATTGGTCATGTTAGTTTGATCAAATATAGTTACAATTCCAACCAAAAAATATAAAAATTTTAATTTATAAGTTTTAAAGTTTAAAAAAAAAAAAACAGTTTATTAAATAAAAAAACACACATTACAAATAACTTTAATGTGCCATATTGCTTTCTCAAAGATGTTCATGGAGTACTTGAAAGATGGCTCGATTATAGCTCTTAAGTATAACATGAAAATTATCTTGAAGATTACAATAAATTATATTACACATATTATCATTGGAAGCCAATACTTCAAATGATAATATCACTGTACTGATAAATGTTTCAGTCAAAGAGGGATTGTTTATTTTATGTGTGCATTTTCCTCCTAAGAAAATACATCCCATTTGGAAAAGTAAAATTGAAAGGTTGTGTTTTTGATAAATATGAGATTACAAAGAGAATGTAGACTGATGCTAACCACTATTTTATAACCTCTTATTTTAGAGTGTGGATATAAATAACATTGTATATTTATGCTTTAAAATAGGTCAGGATATTGATCCTCTGTGGCATATATATATATATATATATATGTATAGTATATAACTATATAGGTATATATGTATCTCATATGACTAAATGTTAATAACTTCTGAAAAAGTAATGTTTATTTTTCAAAAGTTACTTGTGACAGTATATTTACTATTTTAATAACAATTTCATATTTTACTAACTGAGTAATTGTACTTTTATAGATACTACTAGTAAAATTTACCTTTATTATAATACTTAAAACTGGCTTTTCAGGAACTTTCTAACAGTATAAAACAATTATACTACTTTTCCTAATTATTATATTGTTTCAAAGTCATATTAAATTTTATTACAATAAATTATAATGTATCAACGATTCTTCTCC
>KZ808196.1:53551-70118 GCA_000696205.2 Oncopeltus fasciatus | reverse complement strand
AACTATATATATATATAATGCATAAAGAAACAACCCCTGACTGAAAAACTTGGCTGGCTTACTGTAAGGAACTACTGAGAACAATTTCACTGTACCAACAACCAGACAGGATATGTGATTAACACCACTAAATGTCTCAGTCTTCATAGAATCGCTTTTCTTCAGACCAAACCCATATAACTTACTTTTCATGGAGAAAACAAATATGGAAATGTTGACAGCCCCTAAAACTCCCAGGCCTCCATAGTCAACTGTTAGTTTTCCTATATTGATTGTCTCCTTAGATTTTTTTTTATTGTATGTATGAAATGGGCTGTAAGTAGTTGCATTTTATAAGAAGTCAGTATTTAAATTTTATGTATATTTTTCTGCTATTGTTAGGGTAAGCTATTATCTTAATAATAATTTGGATAATGAAAAATGTAGTAAGTTAAGTGTCCTAACATTTAGATTTTTCGTTACACCAATCACTAAGCATAATATTTAAAAAAAAAAAAGTAGGAAAACATTTTTTAAAAATAATTTTGTACAATTTTGTAATTGATAGGATGCCTACCAAGAGAGATTAAAACATGAAGAGGAACACAAGAAGGCATTGGTAACGTTTAAATCAAATCGTAGTGTATCTCCAACACCTGAGATGAAGGCATACCGGGATAAGATAAAGGAACTGAGGTCAAAAGGTTCTGCAGGAAGTGGGAAAGAAGAGGAGCCAGATCCTGACAAGGAAAGACAGCCTCCCATTGCCAAATACTCCAACAAATATGACCTTCGTCTCTTCCAAGAGGCCCAGGCTGTTGCCAGTGAGGCTATTGTGAGTATTACTCGATAATGATATAAAATTTAACATCAATGTTGGATAAATTATTTAATTCTTCAAATACTTTATGTAGGTAAAATATTACAATATTTCAACCAATTTAATCAGTTTTCAAGAGAACAAAATATTCCTGATATACTTCCTTATATTATTGATTACCCTTTAGCAGTCATGTTTTACCAATTAGGCAAGTCCAATAACAAGATATAAAATGTGTATTTAGAAATTTGTAAAAATTTGGCTCATTGGAAATAGAATAAAAAATCGAGAGCAACAGTTGTAAATGTTCTGCTTTTCTACTAAGCACTGAGAATTTTCATGTCAGGTTCCATTAAGTGCTTTAAAAGGTATATCTCAGGGCTTGTTATTTTTTGTTGACGCAGAAAATAAATGATAAATATTTTTGAACAAATTAACCCATTCATTTCATTATAATTTGTTTTTAGCACAGACAGATAAAGAAAAGTATTTTTCTACAATTTTTTTTTGTATTTTCTAATTCATTATTATAATAGTAATTTTATTAGGTTTATAATAAATATGGTTGCTCAAGGTTGTTGTCTAAATTTCACCTGCTACAAAAATTGGGTTGATTTATTCAATATTTCAGAATTGGCTAAGTGCTCTCTCATTTACATCCATTGAAACTTTTATCCCCTGCTTATGTTTATGCAGTTTATGGAACCAGTTTAATTATGCGAAGATGTAAAGTGTCAAAAAATAAAAATTAGCTGTTCTTTAACTACACAAGTTATAGTAAAACCTGTATACATTACATTTGTGCTCCCAAAACAAACTTTAATAACATTTTAATTCCCTTGTGCTTTACTTTACGAAAAAGAAGTTCTTTAAACAGGAACCACATAAACTAAGTGAACTCCTCAGTGTCATTGTTGAGAAATATTAAACTATTGTTAATAAACAAATCTATGTTGAGTTTCATTACTGTGAACTAAATATTACACTCGCTGCAGTGAAAATACTTTTAGTGTGTTTGATAACACCTACTTAGTTCATAATGTAATAGTTTATACTTCAAATTGTACACAGCTGATGTAAAATTATTATGCCTACAAAATTATTACACAGAAACAAAAATATAAATGTATGTGTATATCCAACTATTTTTAGCTTACCTTCAATTAATTTTTATTAATTAAATCTTGTAATTTTGGGCACTAGGGTAGCTCGGGTTCCATTTGGGTCTCGCAATCTTGGTGCTGTGGGTTTAAATCCCACCCTGGGCAATCTTTAATAGATAAATAAAGTCTTGTCCTAAGCCCTGGATATTTAGAATGGAATGGCAACTTTCAGATAGCCTCTCCCTTCATAGCCCTAAGTGGTTTTAATGGAGGATAACACTTATTTTAAAAAAATCTTTAGATAATTTACATAATTGTTGAAATTTTTTAATGAAAGATTTAAGTCATGATTGAACCTGTGTCTTTAAATATATAAATTAATATATTCATGGGTGAGGACCTTTAAGCCTGGCTTATTGTTTACGATTAATAGAAATTTTTTTTTACAAGATTTTATTATGGTAAGTGGCTGTAGCTTGTATTTATTCACATTTTCCTTAACTACACATAGGAAAAATTGAATATATTTCTTTGCTCATGAAGCTCATTTAAAAAAAGACCACAGGTGCCAGAGATTTCATTGAAGTTTTTTAGAAATCTTACATGGAATTGAGTACTGTGAGGATTTATTCTTACTTATAATACTCACCAGTTGGCAACTAATTATTTTATGTTTCTTTTAAATGCTCTTTCTAAAGTAAATGCTTTGTATGTAGATCACTATAAGCAAAATAGCTCATGCTAGAAGCTAATTTTTTCTTCTTAAATTATTGACAAGGTAACTATAATTAATACTATTAATTGTTTGAAAGTTGACATTAAATATTTTAATCATTACTGTTAATTATTTAGTATAATTTAAAAGATTATCTTTATTAAGAAATCTAGGGAGGAAAATATGATTTGGTTTTGAACCTGAAAATCTATTTGTAATAATATCAAGAATTCTTTCTTTTATATGATTATGTTTTAGGAGGATGAATTAAGCGTTCTAGCAAATGTGAGGTATACAAAAGTTATAGAAATGGGTAAATTTCAAATGGAGGTTTGGTATCAAAGCCCTTATCCTGATGACTTTGCTCGATTGCCTAAATTGTACATTTGTGAATATTGCTTAAGGTACAGTATACTTTTTTTTTTATTAATATGAATTTGAAAATAAGATTATAAGACTAATGAATGTGGTGTTATTTGTTAAAAATCATTTTAAAATAATGGTTTGTTCACTGGTTTGTTAATTGAATTCAGAAAAATATTTTAAGATATTTGTTTTACTTTGTTGAAAGTCCCTCTTTACTCATATTAATAAAAGATATGTTAGACCTTGGTCTTAAGATTAGATTTATGCCCTTATGTATAGATATTAACATTTGAAGGATATTATATTTTAAGATAATGACTGCTGCAAGTGAGAAGAATATTCTTGGATTCTTCTATATCAAATTATCTTAAGGCAAAGATTGATTTTTTGGTTTGCCTACTTCAATGTAGAAAATCATTGTTATCATGATAAATATATGTTTATCCTCATTGGCAATCAGAGGACTCTCTAATTTCACTTTTTATATCTGCATGTCATTACTGAAATGATAGCTGCTTCTCAACTACCCCAGCCAAGAACTGGCCAATAGTTGTTGCTGTTAATGATTAATAGTTGAGAGCTAAGATAATCACATCCATCTGTCCTCATCTTTTTTCTAGTCCAGTTACTGAAGAAGTTTCAGAGTCAGGTCTTTAGTTAGGTAAAACTTTAACCCAGCAGCCTAATACATTTCAGGAAGAGATTTCAATCAATAAAAAAATTTAGGAAATAAAAAAGAAAAAAACAGATCATGCCATATTTCAAAAAGGCAGGACATAGTTGTTTGCTTATAACTGCTAATTGTTCTCTTTCACTTTTAGTTTATTTTATATTTATTTTCTTAATTAAAATAAATTACTATAATCAACCTGAAAAATCAATATCATAATCCCCTCTCAAAATTTGATGTTTTACCCCTCAAGGAATATGGATTAGAGAAGACAAAGAAAAAAAAAGTCTATCCTGTTCAAAAATTTCTCGGAAATTGCTGAGCCCTACTTGATGAAATTTGGGTTTGACAATAATGAACAATACATGTTTTGCTGAATGAATGATTTAATTAACTTTTCTAATGAAAGAGGTCATCCTGATTCCCATTGGATGTTTGTGACTTGTCCTTAATAATTCTAGTATACCGTAGGTAAATTCTACTTGGCATCCTGAGTTAAACATATTTTTTATTAAGAATTTCAAGGGGTGATTTATTTCATAAAATAGTTTAATCTTGTATTGCTGTGACACATCTGCTAAAAAAATTGTTTGATAATACAATATGCTTAACACAACAATGATTTAGAGGAACATTTGTGTGCAAGATTCCTCTGAAGCTAATTAAGTATATTAATTCCTTGTGACCTTTATTTTCTAAATAATTTAGTGTTTTAAGTTTCATAAATGCTAAGTAAGTGTATGTGCTGTGATTAGAGTGGCACAAATGTGGTGATTACATTACTTGCTCAAAAATATGTGAACAAGAAGCTGAAATTCTCAGAAACAAATAAAAATTTAATTTAAATGTATCGAGTTCAAAGTATTTCCCTAATTCAATTTTTAACTACTTGTTTTTTAGATATTTGAAGGCGAGAAAGTCTATGGAGAGACATGCAGCCAAGTGCATTTGGAGACATCCTCCTGGTGAAGAGGTTTACAGGTAAATAATATAGTGTACATGAAAAAAAAAGTTTAGGTCATGGGGGTGTCATCGGGACTCAAACCCATGTTTTTTGACCTCCAGCCAAATATGCTGGCCATTGCACTATGTGTGCCCTAATCCTGCAGTGTCAAAAACTCCTTCCTAGCAGGAAACTTCTTTTAACCAATGGGAGCTGGACTGAAAGCAGTCACTTTTAGGAGACCCTCATATTGGTGGGACCAGTACGGTATACCAGTATGATACCGGTAGGGTCTGAGCTTTTAAAAATAATT
Source organism: Oncopeltus fasciatus (assembly GCA_000696205.2). Taxonomy (NCBI): domain Eukaryota; kingdom Metazoa; phylum Arthropoda; class Insecta; order Hemiptera; family Lygaeidae; genus Oncopeltus; species Oncopeltus fasciatus. The sequence goes on along the minus strand of KZ808196.1, from coordinate 65,209 downwards.
GAGATCCTTAAATTATATTTTACAATTATTATTTTTAAATAAAAAAGAAAAAAAAATTAAAAAGAATAATTGTAAACTATCTTCCAAGGATCTCAATCATTATTAAATAGTATAGCACATAATTCATGTTTTCTTAAATCCAAAATATAGTTGGGGTATGGGTTCATCGAAGTACAAAGAGTTATAAAAATATAAAATCCTCAAATAAATTTAACATAATTGTGTGTGAACACAATATAAAAAGAAAAAATTAGAATCATTATTAAGATAAATTTAAATGTTTTAAACTAATCAAAGGCTTTCATTTGAATATTTTTCAATGCTTATTAATTTTTTATCCATTAATTAATGGACTAGTGGAATTTATCTCTCAAAATATATGTTATATTCTTAAGTTTATTTCAATAATATAATTAACTGCTTTTATGTATTTAATTATTATAGATCGTACCAATGTTGCTAAACTTTACTTGCATGCAAATATTTTAAATTTTAACTCTTACTATTATAAAATACAATTGTAGAAAAGAATCTCTATATACAATCTTATAATTTGAGGTCCTGAGGCAAAAGGGAAAACAACTAAATGGTTATTTTGTTACTCCAGCATTTTTTAGTAAAAAATAAAGATATAAATTCAGAGGTAAATTTGTTGATTGTCAAGTTATATGAAGAGAGGATTATCAGGAATTCGATCATGGTAGTTAAAGAATTAAAAACTAATTTGTAACATACCAAATGGGGTGATAGGGAGAGACTCGTGCTCAACAGTGCCTACATCATGACTGATCTGTTTTTTAAAAATTTTATTTGACTGTTGTGGAAGGAACAGGAAATGGATCTAGGATCTATGGTACTAAAATATGTCAAAATGTATTTCTTTTTTGTCACCAATATATCCAAAGGCACCTGGGCAATTACAGGTGTTGATAAGCATAAAAATATATGGCAAAACACCTGTATTTCATATGGAGATTGTTTATTACAAAGATGAATACATCGGTTAGTAATTTATAAATTGTAAGTAAATTAATTTTTGTATAAAAGCTATTCAAGACTGTGATTTATTTTCCCTTAAACATTAATACTTTTCTCCCTTGTTCCTTCATTGTATTGAGGTTTAATTTTGACAAGCCAACTTTATCTAGAATACAACTTAATATCGTACTATCAAGTTCATTGTCTTATTGACTCAATCGTGAGTGAACACCAGCTTTTTAATTGACTTCATAAGGACCTTAGCAAGTTATTTTGTACCAAAGATGTCAGTTACTACCAATTGACTGTGAGGTATTTTTGTACCACGTGAAGTGAAGTCACATCTGATTTGGTGACATTAGATTAGACTCTTATAATTCAAGATTGTTATTTTCATTGCTTTAATTATCGGTTATAATAGTTGATTCCTTTTAATAAAAAGGATATAAATATACTACTATTGATTTATTTAAGATTCCATTGTGTTACATTTATTTTAAAATAATATTTTATGTCTCCAAAAAGATCTACAAAATAAAAATTACATTAGATCTTTGGATATTTGCATATAAGTATAGGTGTGAATGTGTGTAAGATAAATGAAATGTTACCTATTGAGCTAAAGAAAAATCGGCTGCTTCCTAGATCATGCTATTGATATGGTAATATGATTCAGTGTATATAGGCATTGCTTTAAGGAAGGAAATACAAATTCAAAGGTCCTATNAAAAAAAAAAAAAAAAAAAAAAAAAAAAAAAAAAAAAAAAAAAAAAAAAAAAAAAAAAAAAATATTAACAACCCATCCACTCAGTATGTCCTAAAACATATATTTTAATTGAAAATTCATATTTAAATTCTTGTCTGAATGCATTATTTTGATGTGCCTTATCTTATCAACTGAAGCTTATCATATTGAATTAGTGAAGGATTTTTATTTTTATGAATTTTGAAAAATATTTTAAATCAATCATAATATTGAATATACACCAATAAAATAATTATTCAAAAATATGTACTACGAACTCTCTAAGAAGATGGATGATCATAAATGGAGATTACATGAAATCCAAAATTTGATTAGGTACATTTTACTGCTTTAGCATTCACAATATTATTTAAATCAGTGAATTTTAATGAATAGTTATCTGTAAGATGCCATTCAGTTATATGTCATTGATTTTCCTCTAGAGAAGAGATCTATAGGTTTTCTTTCTCTCTTTTTTTATTCTTCTAAAGAAAAATTATACGTGAGTGAAAGTATATCTCCCTGGATATAAAATCTGAAAAATTCTGCAGTAGAATTCATCGATTAAATCTTAAGGATGGGACTGTCATATAATCATATCATTTTTTAAGTCATGCAGGAGTGTAGAAGCACAAATTTTCTGGTTTTATTTAATATTCTTCTGAGGAATTTATTATTTAGTGATGGAATGAAAGATGCATTGACCTTCTGCATTCTGTTGTTTCTTAAATGTATAAAACATGTGTAAATTTGATTTAATATTGCCTTTTTTTTTTATATTGTAGGAAGGACAAAATTTCTGTTTGGGAAGTGGATGGAAAACGGTATAAGAGTTACTGTCAAAATCTATGCCTTCTAGCTAAGTTTTTTCTGGATCATAAAACACTCTATTATGATGTCGAACCATTTCTTTTTTATGTGATGACAATTTGCGATTCAGAGGGCTGCCACACTGTTGGTTACTTTAGTAAGGTAATATTTTACTTCTTAAATCCAATAGAACATTCAATCTATGTTGATAATTAGTTATTGAATATTTTACACCCAATTAAAAATTATTATATCTTTAAAGTATGTTGTCATGGGCTGCAGTTTAATAAATATTGACCGTAGGAAAATTATAACTAAATGTAATAGTAATAAGTAAATAAAAGAAGTAATCATAATGTAATAATTAAACAATAAGATATTGCTCCTATAAATTAACAAAAACAAACAAAAATCAACAAAACTACTTACAGCTAAAATATAAATACTGCCCTATTACAGATATCCACTTTGCACTTATAAAAAATGTCACTAAATACTCATTCAAAACAATCATAGTCTGATTGAATTCTGAATTACGGCTATCACTGACTGTCACAGTCATTCTCTGTCTGGCTGCCAAATGTTATACTAATTGACTTGCTGCAAGGACCTCTCCCTCCACACACACACACCTCACGCCCCACACATGCCCCTCACTAGACCTCAGATACTTACATACGTACAAGTAATTAGGAATAGCTTAGATTTCTGTGAAAGCGATCTAGACACTTATATACTAGATTGTTCCAGACACAATTGTCAGCTAGCTATATACTTCTGGCCTGTACATCCTTTGAACACTAGTTTTAAATTCCAGGCAGTACCACCCTTCTTTAACACTACCCCCTAAACTAAAACTCGTCTCTCCTGGACAATTCTTGAATATTGGTAAGGTTTTTTTCACTTTTGCTTTCTAGTGGTTGAATATTTGGGCCTGATTCCTGTTCCAGTCCAAGTCGTCATATCTGCTGTCCAAAAATTGTGTGGTTGCAAGCTTACAAATTAGTGTTTGCAGATTGATGAGGCTCTTCTGCAGGTATTCATATGAGGGCTTCCTACATGAAGAATACTTATCCATCAATTATATCATGTTCCTGATGAAGCTTCTTGTACACATATGGTCCTTGTTGCTTCAATTCTTTGATGCTGCCAAAATTTCAGTAACCATTACAACTCATCTAGATGACTCCAAATATTTGGCCATATAATGCGCAAGTATATAGTCCATGGGCAGAGAGATTATGTCCTTTTAATAATATTGATGGTCACACGACATTATCATTTCAATTACTATCACTTAGTAGAGTAATTTAAGTCCTTTTTCTTATTTACCACATTGTCTTCAAAATTTGTCCAATAAAAGAACACACAGTTTTCTGTTTTTCTCCTGATGACCTCCAGACTCTCCTTCTTGAAGCTTCCTTAATACTTTGAGACAATGAGTTGAAATCTTCTCTGATTCCATTCTGTCTTCTTTATTTAAAGCTCACTTAAACCACCCATTGCTTTCCACATTGTCTACCAATGTGGAATCCCATTGATCTCTGAATGTTGCCACATTCTTTGATAAGGGTGCAACCTTATTTCAAGTTGGTCTTCCTTTCCTTGAGTGATATTCTCAAATTTTTTATGCATTTTTTCCTGTCCCCAGCAACAATCTTTACCCTTATCATCATTGCACCCTTCTACTGGTGAGAGTAATTTATGAAGTCTTCCTCATCTGTTCTCCAAGAGGGTGCATCAGTGCTCTGGTGATAGGTCCTAGATCTGTAGGTAGGTACCATATCACACTCCTGTCATTTTACCTTTAGCTAGTGATGGATGGAGTGTGGCAGTGAAAATATCAATGAAAAAAACATTTTTTTTATGTTTTTATATTTAACTTAAGCTTAATTTTTAATTATTACAAATTGTTTAGATTCCAAATAATACACAAAATGAAATATTATGATGTTTAAATTATTATTATTATTATGAAGTTTAATTGAGTAAATTTCAAATAACATTCACAAATTAAATATTTGCAATAACTCAAACTTTGTACTGAAATATTCCTTAGCTAATAGATTAACTTTAAAGAAAAAGTTACAAAATATTTCTTTTAAGGAATTTAAATTATTTTTATTTATTTTCATAACTATGAAGTATCTTTAGATTTTAAATAAGAAATAAGTGTTTTGTACCTCACTTTATCATGTGTATATCAAAGATTGCGAGAGACTCATGTTGGGACCCCTTTTGTCCATCTATTGATATAAGAAAAGGATATATATATATCTTTATTCTCTAAAAGATTAGAAGTCCAAGAAGCAGATAATTATTTTTAAAATGAGCTCAGCTTAATTGTCTTTACCTAATATATGGTATATACGTATATACGATGGGGATTATTTATACCTTGTCAGCATTAAATGAGTGAGCAGATTTACATGAAGCAAGAAGTTTGAGTAAATTAAATGAAAATGTGTATAAAATGTACTATGAATGCAGGGAAATCATGCAGTTGTCACTTTTTTTTTTTTTAAATATTGATTTTCAAGTTAAACTTTTGCTGAATACCAAATGTTTTACAATAATATTCCATATCTATNCTGAAAAAGGTTTTTCAGTCTCTTTAGGCTTGGAGATTTTTCCATCCCCAAACCTTGAAAATTACCACACTATTTCAAAACTAAAAAATGAAAATTTGAAAAATGAAAAAAAAAAAAAAAAATACAAAGAAGAGAGTGCGATAAGGTGAACTTATCTGGAGTCTTAATCCGCAGGCACGTAGAGTAGGTGGCTTCTCTCCTACCACTGTCAGAGCAAGACTCTTATCTCATCATAAAAATATATTATTCATTAAAATATTTATATTTTTATTAATTAAAATAATTATGTTATGAGATGGATTCTCTATTTGTAAATATGTTGGGATTAATGATTTTTAATTATATTAATATGTGTAGATCCTTAATAATTTTAGTTCTTACATAAATTATAGTTTTTTTTTTCTTTACAGACATTAGTCAAGAAATGGCTATCAATTCATATGACATAGTCAGTACTCTACAAGCTCTTGGAATGATGAAGTATTGGAAAGGGAAACACATAATTTTAAAGAAACAGGTAAATATATTTGGAAGGTGGAGTTGGAGACAGGGTATGTGCTAGTGGATTAGGATGTTTACTGTGGAAAAGGGTGAAGTTGGAAGAACTGATGTCTTGAACGAATGGGATATTAAAATCAGGTTACAGGAAGAATTGTATATGTAATAGGGAGCATTAGCTATTACTCCGAGGGTTTTGGATTGAAAGGACTGGATTCTTTTGATGTTGGAAGGCTTGACGGCACCCTAGTTTTCTTCACTGTTTGTCCTGATTGGTTGTAGTAATGTCTTGTAAAGTGTCAGTTTGTTTCCTATTGTAAGATTGGACTTCCTATTCATTAGTCTGTAAAGATGTCCTTGTTTTTGATTGAGTTCTCGTCTTTTAATTTTTTAGTCTGTTTGCCCCATGTGAGCCATGAGTCGAGATGCAAACCCAAATAATGAATGGAATTTGAGAGTGGTTAAGTAACATTGTTAAATTACACAATTTTAGGAAAGTTTTCTTCCTCAATTGAAAATTAACTTGAACATATTTCTTTTTATTCTCCATTTGTCATATATATATAATATGTTAAGTTTGTTGATTTAAAACATTTTTTTGTAAAGGTTCCTAATGGGAAACCTTTCTAGTAGTACTTCTTGTGAGAGCCTATTAGATGAAGGCTAAATGAGATTTATTTTTACACTGGTTGTGATAAGATCTGAATAATAATAATCATTATGAAAGGGATTAAAAATTTCGGATGTTTAATAAGTAGCTGGAGTTAAACTGGTGCTCCAAGTTTTACAATTAGCATGAGTGAAGGTAATCTTACATAATTTGAATTGTACCGAGAACTAGAAAAATTATACTTTACCTCAGCAGGGGATCAAACCCGGGTCCAACACTATCTAGGCGAGAGCATTAACAACTGCGCTGCGTAGTTGGTTAACGCAACCGCTTGGATAGTGGGGGACCCGGGTTTGATCCCCTGCTGAGGTAGAGAGATTTTTTTACGATTAAAATTAATAATGTGGGATTAAATTACCACAATTATCATGATTTTTAATCTTACATATTTAAGCTGGCTGATTTAGTCTAGTTTATAAGTGTTTGAGAGTCCAAATTCTTTTACTTTGATTTTTATCCCCTTTGTTGTGAGACATTCATCATTAACAGTAATGATTAAAAGTGTTATAAGCTAATGGAAAGTATTTTTGGGGAGGTCATTTGAAAGTCATAAAGGAAGGGGAATGAAGCATATTTTTATCCATTAGAGGTGACACAGGTTGTGCACCTTTTTTTTTACAGGTTGCATATTTTTTTTCCTTCTCTATTGGTATAAAATACTGGAGATAACTAGCCACTGTAATGTGTAGCTTTTTATCTTTTATGCATGTTCTGTATCATTTATTATTTTGGATTAGCTTTATAATTTCTTATGGTTCTTAACTACTCTGCTACTTATTGGTTCTACTTCATAAAATCATGAATTTTTCATTTCTATGGCAATGTCTATTGAGTATTCTCTCTCCCCCCACAAACCATTATTTTTCTTCGCTCAAATTTATTTTATTCTAAAATTAGATTTTCATTTACAATTTCACTCTAAGAATGTATGCATTAATGAATAAATAACAGTCTAATTTATTTAATAGTTCATTTAATTTTTTCCATTTTTATTCATTTTTCCTTTTATGAAAAGTTCTATTATAAATGATGGTATTACTGACTACCTTCTAATATTTTTTGTTTACAAAATTTGGAATTTAATGTTTTGAAACCAAATATCTGTAGGAAGATGTGTGGTATCTGAATATAAATGCTTACTAAATCTTCATCAAACAATTTTATTTACTGATATATTTCATTTGCTGAAAAATGTAAACAAAGCTTGATGTTTTTTTAATTATATTTATGAGTTTTTTTTTCAATAATATTGCTCATATATTCTATAGATATTTTACATATTAGTTTCCATTTCCTATTGATGCATAATTATTTCATATGCATGTATTGTTTGTAGGTTACTTGTTGACTAGAGTGGAGAATAAAATTGGATCACCTGAGAAGCCTCTCTCTGATCTTGGCTTAATTTCGTACCGCTCCTACTGGAAAGATGTTTTGTTGGAGTATCTTTGCAACTTAGAAGGAAAACAGATTTCAATAAAAGGTTTATATACCAAATAATGTAAATTAATAGAGATATTTATAAAGCATAGAAAATTATAAGTTTTTACTTTATAAGGGAGTATTGCATTCAAGTTAGAATTAAATTTAAGTTTTATGTTCCTTTGTTTGCAACTCATCTGAATAAGATAACAGCACTCTCATGAGTTACCATCAACTAAAACATAACTATCATTAGTTATGTTTTAGTTGATGGTAACTTACTACAGATTTCATCAGTTTTTTTTTTTATCAAAACTTTTTTCTGACCAGTGGTTGGGTGACCAAAGCTAAGACCCGAAAAATCCTATGGGACTAGAGATATATTTTCCCACTACTGAGGTTACAGTGTGACATATGTATATGCTTGATCATCTTGTTGCAGCTGAAAAAGGTTTTTCAGTCTCTTTAGGCTTGGAGATTTTTCCATCCCCAAACCTTGAAAATTACCACACTATTTCAAAACTAAAAAATGAAAATTTGAAAAATGAAAAAAAAAAAAAAAAATACAAAGAAGAGAGTGCGATAAGGTGAACTTATCTGGAGTCTTAATCCGCAGGCACGTAGAGTAGGTGGCTTCTCTCCTACCACTGTCAGAGCAAGACTCTTATCTCATCATAAAAATATATTATTCATTAAAATATTTATATTTTTATTAATTAAAATAATTATGTTATGAGATGGATTCTCTATTTGTAAATATGTTGGGATTAATGATTTTTAATTATATTAATATGTGTAGATCCTTAATAATTTTAGTTCTTACATAAATTATAGTTTTTTTTTTCTTTACAGACATTAGTCAAGAAATGGCTATCAATTCATATGACATAGTCAGTACTCTACAAGCTCTTGGAATGATGAAGTATTGGAAAGGGAAACACATAATTTTAAAGAAACAGGTAAATATATTTGGAAGGTGGAGTTGGAGACAGGGTATGTGCTAGTGGATTAGGATGTTTACTGTGGAAAAGGGTGAAGTTGGAAGAACTGATGTCTTGAACGAATGGGATATTAAAATCAGGTTACAGGAAGAATTGTATATGTAATAGGGAGCATTAGCTATTACTCCGAGGGTTTTGGATTGAAAGGACTGGATTCTTTTGATGTTGGAAGGCTTGACGGCACCCTAGTTTTCTTCACTGTTTGTCCTGATTGGTTGTAGTAATGTCTTGTAAAGTGTCAGTTTGTTTCCTATTGTAAGATTGGACTTCCTATTCATTAGTCTGTAAAGATGTCCTTGTTTTTGATTGAGTTCTCGTCTTTTAATTTTTTAGTCTGTTTGCCCCATGTGAGCCATGAGTCGAGATGCAAACCCAAATAATGAATGGAATTTGAGAGTGGTTAAGTAACATTGTTAAATTACACAATTTTAGGAAAGTTTTCTTCCTCAATTGAAAATTAACTTGAACATATTTCTTTTTATTCTCCATTTGTCACACTATTGTTTAATGCTTTCAAGATAATCTTGTAGCTTTGCAGAAGCTATTTTTTTATGATCGGTTAGGGAAGAAGAGGAATAGTGTAATGGATGAATAGGATAGGTCCAAGCTTACTACCTTGAGGAACTCCTGCTTCTACTTGAGAGAAATCAAAGTGCTTTTAATCCTTGCTGTACACTAATAGTACGGTTAGATAAGTATGACTTAAGGATTATGTAAGTCTTACTAGGAAGTATGGATTTAAGTTTAAACAAAAGAACACTGTGCCAGACTCTATGGAATGCTTGAGAAATATCCAAAAAAGCACCTGGGCAGTACTCTTTGAACTCAAAGAAAGAGGAAATATAATCTGTAACACTAAACACTTACTGGACAGTAGAACACTTGCATTGGACGCCAAACAGATTTTTGGGAGGATATTGAAGGCTTCAATTTGTTTTAATAGAATTTTTTCAAAAACATTCAAAAGTGTTGGAAGAAGACTTATGGGACGGTGGGATAAAGGGATTTGTGACTGTTTACAAAATAAAATTTTGTCAGAATATTTCCAGAGGAGTGGGAAGTGAAGTGAGTTCGGAATCTAAAATTATTGATGTAGGTCAGAAATATAATTGCCTTCTTGGGAAGATTACAGAGAACTCGACTGGTGATTAAATCCGGAAAGACGATTTTAGTCTTCATCTATTCTGTGGGGTGTCAGCATTATTAGTAATAATATTTAAAAAAAAATATCTTTTACATAATAAGAGGACTATTTCAATGTTTATTTATTACATTTCTGTTAGCAATAAAACATTTTTTAATTTGATAACAATGAGCTAAAAAAATAAAATGACAATTCAAAATTAAATACAAACTATGTTCCCTGGAGGTCATGAGACTATATTAGTTTGAGTCTTACTGATGATTTTTATATTTAGTGCCCTTTAATTCAGTTTTCTTTCTTCCAGGATGTTATTGAAGAGTATGTTGAGCGTTCTAAGAGGCGAGGAGGCTCCATTAAAGAAGTGAAAGAAATTGACCCAGCATGCCTGAAATGGACTCCATTTGTAGCTCCCAGCACTCCCAACAGCAGTGCCTGAGTTGAACTGTCTTTCTTTGTTGGCCAAGTTGAAATTTTTTTTGACTCATTGGGACATGTTTTTATTGCCTGGCCAACTTGCTTTCAAGCTATTAATAATATTGTCCTTCTGGTTAAAAAATTCTGCCATTATTCAAGTGGTTTTTTAAAATAATTTGAAATGAATTTGATGTTCTCGAGCTTGTGAATGTAGATTATTTTGACCTTTGATCTCATATGACTAAATTTTCTAGAATGTTAATAGCTTCTGAAAAAGTAAGGTTTCTTTTTTAAAAGTTATTTGTGACAGTATATTTACTATTTTAATAACAATTTCATATTTTACTAACTGAGTAATTGTACTTTTATAGATACATGTACTAGTAAAATTTACCTTTATTATAATACTTAAAGCTGGCTTTTCAGGAACTTTCTAACAGTATAAAACAATTATACTCCTTTTCCTAATTATTAGATTGTTTCAAAGTCTTATTAAATTTTATTACAATGAATTATAGTGTATCAACAAGCCATATATTTTGAGGCTTTTGATCTTATCCCAATGAAATCTTGGATTATTTACATTACATAAGATGGTTAATCTGATGAATCTTATTTTATATATATATAGTAATCAAGAACAGGTGGGATAGAGAGTGCGTGAACACGCAAAACAAAAAAATCACAATACAAGTGTTTCATTTTCTATATATATATATTTATATATATAAGCTATATGCAATAAATCATTGTATTAATTAGTATAATGAATTATTGTAATAACAATTTTAACTGCATCAACAAGCTACTATAATAACTTAATGTTAACAGCATTAAATCTGAGTGGTGAACAACCTCGCTCTATAATCATTTTATTCAAGCTTGTATTTTTCATAGCTGAAGATTTGCTATTCCATTCTAGGAGTGCTCATATTCTTCTTTATCTATATAGTAGTATTGCTCACAGTATAGGATAAATATGAGCAATTCTTTACTCCATAGATATATGATATTTTATATAATTAATTTCATTTATAAACCAATATCATTTTATATTTGTATCTACAAAAGTATTCAGTGGAGATTTTCAGTGTGCCACTGGAAAATCCCCTAGCCCAATGATGAAGTAATAAAAACTGATTGAAATTTTTGTAAAATCTAACAGAATATTGTTTTTCTTAAGAGGCTTTGTTGACATGAAGAAATATGAAATATAACTTGAACTTGCTCATATTGGGATCAATATGCATATTGACTTCTAAAATTCTTAAAAAATAAATAATAAAGTTATATGTGATACTCAGTACAATGTACATATTTATTAGATTTTTTATATTATGTTCATAATTGTTATTGTTATAATTTTTATACCCTTTGACTTGTAT